>RCUC01134678.1:0-77349 GCA_003697995.1 Taxidea taxus jeffersonii | reverse complement strand
GGGGGGGGGGGGGGGTGGCTGTGATGTGCTTCCTCCCATGTGGTCCACAAGCACACGTTCGCCCCTGCTCTGCCTGAGTCACCGTTTTATCCACAGGCTTATACCAGTCAGTTCATCTCCCTGGTGATGTTCGGTTTGATGATGTCCGAAGACCGAATTTCACTGCAGAAGAGAAGGCGAGAGATCATCTGTGGTTTACGGTCTTTACCTGGTATGTTCTAGAACTCAAGTTCCTTATGACTGGTCTCTCATAAACAGTGCTGTTAATCAGTTCTTCCTCCTGAAAACTTCCTGGTTGCCACTAGATGCCTCCAGAAGATCCCCCTGGGCCAAGATTAAAGTCCGCACTCCCTACCAGGCCTTAGAACCCTGCACACTGGGCCCCTGACACCCATCACCTCATTCTCCTTCCTCCCTCCCTCCCTGGGCTGCCTCATGACCACCTTCTTTTTTACTTTTTTTTAAGATTTTATTTATTTATTTGACACAGAGAGAAAGAAACTAGGCGGGGGGGTGGGGGACAGGCTCCTCACTGAGCAGAGAGCCCAATTCGGGGCTTGATCCCAGGACCCTGAGATCATGACCTGAGCTGAAGGCAGAGGTTTAACCCTCTGAGCCACCCAGGCACCCCACCTCATAACCTTCTGATGCTCAGCAGTGCCAAGTTCTTTCCACCACAGGGCCTTTGCACTGGCCCTGTCCTCTACAGAAACCCTCTTCCTCGGGCTCTCCACACAGCTGATGGCTTCTCATCATTTGAGTCTGAGTTCAAATGTCTCCCCCTGGAACCCTTCCTGGCCATGCTAACCAATCCCCTGTCCCAGCTACAAAATGTTAGCCCATTTTTTTTCTTTAGAGCACATGGCATGATCTGAAATTACCTGTTCTCCCGTGTACTGGCTTGTCTCCCAACTGATGTGTCTGTCCCATGAGCATACCACCCTATCCATGAGCATCACTGCTGGATGCCTGGTGTGCAGGCAGGACAGGTGCTCAGAAAATATCTGAGAAGGAACAAAGGGCCCTGAGTCTTTTCCTGTCCCAGGCTTTTCCTTCAGTCTCACCCAACTCCCCTCTTTTGCTAGGTCCCATCTGTTGTAGTCTGTGAGATCCCGTGTCTATGACATGGAATCTCAAATTCTTTGGGAAGACCATGGTTTCTGCAGTTATCCACCACACAGGGATCAGGGCCCAGTGGGGTTTCCTGCCCTGTGTGCCATCTTGGGAGTGCCTTTCCTTCAGACACTTGTGCTCCAGGAAAGCAGAAAGACCTAGCATGTGTTCTTTGTGCAACCCTGAGAGAGTGAAATGAAACAGGGTCACCCCTGGGCTGGCTGGCAAGGAGAAAGTTCCCCAGACAGGCTGGTCAAGAGGCTGGGAGGCAGCCCCTCCCAGAGACTGGGAAGGACTGGGTCCTGCCTGGGAGCCAGGGGCAAATCCCAGAGAGGGCGGTGAAGGAAAATCACTATCTAACCTTACAAAGCCCAGCGATTTGAATCTGGCCAACTCAACAGGCTGATAATACGGACGAGAAAATGCTTCTTCGCTTTAAGCCAGATACGAATGGTGCAAAAACAGTACTCAACCCTGATGTCTAAGTCAGCAGTTCCCAAGATGTGGTCTGCAGGTCCTAGCGCTAGTCTCACCGTAAACACTATTTAGAATAAATAAGACACATTTGCCTTTTTTGCTATGTGGACATATGCAAAGGCAGTGGTGGCCACCATTGGCACCGTAGCACACCCCGCCATGCACCAAGCTTGGCTCACAAAGATGTCCTTCACGCTGCAGGAAAATGCATTAATTTTAGTAAATTGCAAAATTTTTATATGTTCTGTTCGACAAGATGGGAAGTGTGCATAAAGCAACCTGGAGGGGTGTGATGGTTGTTTCCAAGACAAGCACCCTGGGATTGTTAGAGTAGCAACTTGAGTACGTGACAGACGTTTTCTCAAAAAGGATCAAAGTTAGCCTGACACTTCAAGAAGAAAAACTGACAGTGTCTCTTGCCAGTGATAAACTTCAGGCTTTCGAGTGAAATTCAGGATCTGGGAAAACTTGTAGCTCGTGAGGGTGAACTTAACCCCTTCCCACCATTTAAAGGCATCTCTGACCAAGCCATGGTGATTTGGACACATGTAATTTCTAAAAAAACATTTTATGATGAAATGTGTCCATTTTTAGAAAATTTGCATAACGCGGTGAACCTACATTTTCCAAATGGCCAATGCGTGATGTTACTAAAGTACACATGTGTAAAACCTCCCTTTAGATAAGTGCAAGATAGATCAATATTTTATTTTTAAGGATTTTATTTATTTATTTGACAGAGAGAGAGATCACAAGTAGGCAGAGAGGCAGGCAGAGAGGGGGGGGAATCAGGCTCCTGCTGAGCAGAGAGCCCGATGTGGGGCTTGATCCCAGGACCCTGAATCATGACCTGAGCCAAAGGCAGAGGCTTAACCCACTGAGCCACCCAGGGGCCCCTGACTGATATTTTAATGTCACAAGGTAGGAAAAGTTTATGGATGTGATTTCAGAGTCTACATTGGCAACTACTCTTTTAAGAAATTACTGTTTCCTGGGGTACCTGGATGGCTCAGTGAGTAGAGCGTGTGACTCATCTCAGTGACTTGAGTTCAAGCCCAAGTTGGGTGCAGAGATTACTTAAATAAATTAATTAAAAAGAAAAGGAATTACCATTTCTTGAGTTTGTTGTAATATCAGAGAAACACATTCACGATCTGAAAAAGTTATTTAAATGCTTCTTCCTTCTCCCACTATAAAACTGTGAGGTTGGATTTTCTTCCTATACTTCAACCAAAAGAGCATATCACAACAGGTTGAATGAGGAAAAAGATGTGAGGATCTAATGTCTTTATTACAGAGTCAGTCATTTTAAAAGATTTACAAAAATATAAACCAGTGGGGTGCCTGGGTGGCTCAGTGGGTTAAGCCCCTGCCTTCGGCTCAGGTCATGGTCTCGGGGTTCTGGGATCAAGCCCCGCATCAGACTCTGCTCAGCAGGGAGCCTGCTTCCCCCTCTCTCTCTGCCTGCCTCTCTGCCTACTTGTGATCTCTCTCTGTCAAATAAATAAATAAAATCTAAAAAAAATTTTTTTAATATATAAACCAGCACTGTTACTCTCACTAACTTTTAAAAGTGTATAATAGGTTTACTGTGATTTTTAAATGAATGAATAAAAATATCTTTAATTTTCTCAGTTTCTAAACTGATAAGTACGCATAGAACCGACAGAAACTGAGTGTCTTATGGATTCACAATCTTTTTTTTTTTTAAGATTTTATTTATTTATTTGACAGACAGAGATCACAAGTAGGCAGAGAGGCAGGCAGAGAGAGAGGAAGGGAAGCAGGCTCCGTGCTGAGCAGAGAGCCCGACGTGGGGCTCGATCCCAGGATCCTGGAATCATGACCTGAGCTGAAGGCAGAGGCTTTAGCCCACTGAGCCACCCAGGCGCCCCTCACTATCATTTTTAAGAGTGCAAAGAAGTCTTGAGACCAAAAAGTTTGGGAAACTTTGGTCCAACCTACACTGGTGTTGTCTCCAGCAGGTGGGCTGGAGGGGGCAATGGGACATTAATTTGGGGTGTCAGCCCTGAGCCTCAGTTGCCTTACCTGTAAATTGGAGCTAGAAATAACACTTCCCTGCTCACCTTACAAGCTTAAGAAAGTACGAACATAAACAAAAGCCTGGCTAATTACCAAGTTATTTCTCATAATCTACATTTAAAGTCCTTTGAAACTAATGCGAGGAAGCCAAGTGTATCAAGTGGTGGGAGTTCCTAAACTCTGTCTTAGACGCCATGATTTTTCTGTGTGAATCTTGCTATGAAATCTGTGTGACTGGCATCGCCTCTGCTGTATTTGTCGCAATTTAGGGCTGATCAAGGAAGTGCTGTTGCTGGATGAGAAGATTCACGACCTGGCCCTGGAGCTGTACACACAGAGGTCACTGCTGGTCATGGGACGGGGCTATAACTACGCCACGTGCCTGGAAGGAGCTTTGGTGAGCCTCCCCTGCCCCACCACCGCCCACCATCCCCTGCATGAGGACTCTCTGCAGAGCTTCCCTGTTAGCCCTCAAACTTCCAAAGGGAGCTGGAGATCCTAACGGAATGAGCTTTGAAAGCCAGCCTGCCTTTTTTTTTCTTTTAATTGGTAACTGGCTATTTGGTGGCAATAAAGATCCCAACCCGAGCCCGAGAGCTGATGGAGCGTGGGCAGGTGCCAGGATGGCAGGTCTACCGAGGGAGTGGGGTGGTGCTGTCCAGGGGCTGAGTCTAGTCTCTGCTTGCTGCTCATGGATGGGAGTGCCCAACCACAGCAGATGGGAGACAGTGTCACTGGCGCTCCAGACCCAAGCCAAGGGCATCATCCCTGGCCCAGCTTGGTTCCCCTCCTCTTCCTAGGGAGCAAGTCCTTGATCCTTCCCTGCATCTGAGAGTTTTACAAGTGGTAGGGGTGAGTCGGAGGCGAGGTGCATGAGCTGGAGTTGCCCCAGTGGCAGTGAGCTCCAAATTCCACCTGCTTCCTGGGCATGCTCTGATCCCTGCCAAAGCAAGTGAAGGGCTGGGTATGCTGCTTGTGGGGTCAGTGGGGGAGGGGGGGCACAATAGGAGCAAGGCCTGGGTGGAGTCTACTTGCCTCTCCCCCAAGCCTCTGTTGCCTGGTGCAGGAGGAGGGGGTGCTCAGCTGCTGTGCCCCAGTGTCCTGGTAAAAGATGCATATTCAGCTGCATCTCCGAGTCAGTCTTCATGGGAAGAAAGAAGCTTTTACTCTGAGGTTGGGGCACATCAATGGCCCCTCTGTGGTCTCCTGGAGGCCGGCACTCCACCTGTCCACAGCATTCCCATCCCCAGTGGAGCTATACTCCCTACAGTGCCCCCCCCACCAAAATAAATAGTTGTAGGGGAGTTGAGAAATGTTTCTTTTGACACACACCCATTCAGTGAAATAGGTTTAATGGTAACTAAATAGAAATGGATCTCCCTAAACATCCGGGAAAATTCCAATAACAGCCCAGTGTGTGTGATTTTTGCCTGGTAAGTAAGTTGGAAGAACCCTTTGGAAGTTCTTAATGGTCTAGAATTGGGGGAAACAACCCATCAGATAATTGAAGGAAGATATATCTAGGCAGAATGCAATGCCGTCATTACAAATTATGACTGTGGGGAGGCCATGGGGCCCGGACAGAGAGTGGAAGGGGAGAGCCAGATCAGCATTGACTTGTCCATCCAAGATGGCGGCTATGCTGGGGGGTGGTCTGGGACACAGGCTGCATGCTGGGCTCTGTGCATGCTGTGGCCCCAGGCCCCCAGCTGTTGACCACTTCACCCATTCATCTCCCTGCAGCCCTCAGCTCCCTGCCTTCTGGAGTCACCCCTCCCCTATCTCCCCTTCCTCCCCTCTGGCCATCTGCTCCAGCCCTCCCTGCCCCCATCTGCCCCGTGTCACATGGATCCCAACTTGTGTTTCCCCAGAAAATTAAAGAGATAACCTATATGCACTCGGAAGGCATCCTAGCTGGGGAGCTGAAGCACGGACCCCTGGCGCTGATCGATAAGCAGATGCCCGTCATCATGGTCATCATGAAGGACCCTTGCTTTGCCAAATGCCAGAACGCCCTGCAGCAGGTCACAGCCCGCCAGGTGAGGGGTCTCAGCTGGGCTGGGGCCCCTTCTCTCCTGTCCTCTTCCATACACTGATTATGAGCGGGCCTGACGCTGAGCAGGCTTGACCACCCTACCCCTCATGAGTGGTACACACATTCAGAAATGACTGGCCAGCCTGTGGCCATGGGCACAATGACTCCTCAGGGACACCTTGTGACCCAGGTTGACCCGAGCTGTCCCGGAGCCCCAGCATGGAGCCGCCCGGAGGTGGGGGTACAGAGCTCCCCATGGATCCATTCTGGGAGGGCTCATGAAGGTACAGGGAGGTAAAATATCCAACAATACCCTTCAGCCAGCTGCCACCATGCCTGGCTCAGCACAGAAGCCAGACAGAAGTTATAAAACACAAACCACTTTACTTCCTTGCTTAAAACCCTCCGGTGGCTTCCCATAAAACAAGAGAGACCACAAGCCTGCACTCTCTTCTCTGCACCTTCCTTCTGTTTCGCCCTCATGCCAAGCTGATCTCTGCTTCCACACCTTGGCGCTGGCTGTTCCTCCTCCGTGTCTTCTGATCACATTGTGGTGTTTAGTTGCCTCTGCGGTGCTTATCTGGAATTCTATTAGTTATTGGTTGGCTGGTTTATGTTTTTCTCTCTACCTCTTGCCCTTGGCAAGGCACATGGAAGCCATTCAACACGTGAGTGCTGAATGAATCCTACAGGCTGGCGATCACCCTACTGGGGAAGGGAGAGAAACTCACCCAATAGCATCCAACAGTGCCCTTTGCGCCAGCCATGCGCATCACCTCCCCCGTAATCACAACAAAAGCTAGAGATCACTGTGATCATGGCGATGAGGTTGATCTCAGTACCTCCACTGTAGGTGAGGGGTTGTTCTTTCAGAGACCATCTGCGTGTTGTGATCCTATTTCTCGGCTATAGGGTCGCCCAATTATACTGTGCTCCAGGGACGACACTGAGAGTTCCAAGTTTGCGTACAAGACGATTGAGCTGCCCCACACGGTCGACTGCCTCCAGGGTATCCTGAGTGTGATCCCGCTGCAGCTGCTGTCCTTCCATCTGGCCGTTCTCCGAGGCTACGATGTATGTCTGAAACTGCGCCGAACCCCCAAAGAGGAAAAAGTGTAACCCTAGAATTTGATTTCATTCTTAAGTGCTTTTTTGGTGTAAATATCTATAGGAGAAATATTTTCATTTAAAACAACTTTCTTTTTAAAGTAACTTATACTCCTTGAAAACAAGTTGCAAGGTTATGAAGGCTGGGTAGACTATTAATGCATCACCCAGAGGGTCAATGTTAATTAGCAAGTTCAGTAATTCATTCCAGTCTTTCCCTTGTGCATGTGAATTTTTGAATGTTTTTTGATATTATATCGAGGATGACATTTTACATCTTTCCTTTAAATATATTTAAAAATATTTTCTTACGTCTTAAGCTTATTGAAGCAACATTTACAGTATTCCAAATATAGTAACTTCCACAAGAAACATGTACAATATTCCAACACAATCTTGTAGCATGGATTGTAACAATGACTTAGCCAGTCTTCTGTTATTTAAACTGTTGCCAATTTGGGGGGAAATGGCTACATAAATCACAACTGCAATGAACATCTTTGCACATGTATCTTTCTCCCACATGTAGGACTTGTCCTCAGTCTAGCAAATGATTTAACATTTTGAGACTCCTAACATGTATTGTCAATTTATGTTCCAGAAAGGAGCCCATTTACCAGTGTATAAGAGCATACAACTCACTGTGTAAAGAAATAGAAGTTTTATTATAATTTTATTTTGAGAAGCTTTTAAAGATGTATAACCTTGCAAAACAACAACAACAACAACATGACAGATACCTAATGGTATACAAATCCAGAACTGCCATTGGCTAATATTCTGTCATATTTATTTCTTTAAAGAAAAAAACATTATTGTGAGCAAAAGAAGACATTGTAGATAAAAATTGAAGCCTGCTTTATCAACTAACCCCAGTCACATTTTCTTCCCAGTCCCCACCACAGACTAATAAGTCTCGTGAACTGAGTGTGTGATCCTTCCAAGAAAAGTGAATATTTAACAGGACACACCGAGCTCACTGGTTTTAATAGCATGAATCAGATCCTTTCAATAATGGGAACGCAGCATGACATGAAGCAAGTGCCCACTACGTGTCTATTGAGTGAACTCAACATTATGTAGTTGAGTGACATTTCTGGAATAAGGAACTGCTTCCAAGACTTCCAAGATGCAGGGCCCAGGAACTAGCTCATGGCCAAAGGTGACCAGAACACCCATCTCCTTGTCTTCAGATACTCTGATGATAGGCTTTGTGACACAGCACGTTGCTGAGCTTAATGGGGTCCTGAGTGGCTTTCTCTCGTTTTAGGTCGACTTCCCCAGAAATCTGGCCAAGTCTGTGACCGTGGAATAGAGAACAAGAAAGAGCCTGAGGAGGCCGTTGCCACCTGTAGTGTGTGGTTTGAGACCCATCCCAGGGAGGCCCAAGTGGGAAGAACAGTGGGCATTCTGTGTGTTCCGAGTAAAGCCCAGTAGAGCTTGACAGCTGCCACGTGCCTTGTACCCAAGTGCTTTGCTTACAGCAGATACTGTTTCTCTGTGTCCTGAACTTGCCAGAGGTTTATACATGGGAATCAGAGCGGACTTTTCCACTACTGTGCAATAGAGACACAGCTCTCTTCAGAGTTAACTGTGAACCTTTTTTTTTTAACCAACACTAGTTAGTTTTAAAAGACAAAATATTTATAATGATAATTGTATAGCTCTTAAGTTATTTTTCTAGTATGTGGCTTTCAGGAGCCAAGGTAACTCCCGGACCATGTACCCCCCAGCCTCCTGGCAGGGGGGCATTCATCTCAGATTTGAGCACAAGGCATTGCCCCTCTAGACTTTCTCCTTTCCTGTCCTCTCTGGGCTGCCCCTGAATCCCGTCCCCTGACACCAGGGAAGCCTTCCCCCACCACCACCATTTTCCTGCGCCTCCTATAAATCCCTTCAAAATTTCGATGTCCTTCCAATGTTTTGTTCTCCTATAAATCCCTCCAACTCTCCAACTTTGGTTCAGCCTGATCGTGGTTCTTTTTAAGCCCAAGCAGCATTTTGGTCCCTGCTCCTACCTATAGTAAAACCCTTGAACTATCCCATGCAAGAGAGTAGTTTCAAGTGGGCGACCTTGCCCTCTATTTAAAAGCGTGCACAATCGAAATACTATGCAATTTTAAGACAATAAAGACAGTACAATTCTTTTTTGGCTTGTGGGTTTGGATTTCTGGTAATCTCGGTCTTTTTTATGTACTCAGATGTTGAGAGCTCCTTAAAACAGGAAATCAGCAGGGTCCTGTGGGAGTGAGCCCTGTTTCTTGGTAGCCAATGGCACGGTGCCCACACCTGTGGTGGGCATCCTTTTAACGTGAACATGAGACTATTTCCTTTATAGGGGGAACAAACTGTAGGATACTGGGGACTCTAGGCTGAGTCCTCTGAATGGCTATTGGAGGGGGTTGGAGTACCTGATGCTGTTTAAGGTTGCCTGGAACCCTAAGGCAGCATACAGGGGTGAAACTCTCAAGTCCACAATTTTTTTTTAAAGATTTTATTTATTTGAGAGAGAGGCAGGGGAAGAGGAGGGGAGAGAGGGAGAAGCAACCTCCCTACTGAGCCGGGAGCCAGACGCGGGGCTCGATCCCTGGACTCCGGGATGGATCCCTGGACCCCAGGATCATGACCTGAGGTGAAGGCAGATGTTTAACTGACTGAGCCACCCAGGAGACCCTTAAATCTGTACTTTTAATTTCCATCATCATCACCAATTTTATTAATACAGTCAGGCAGGAAGGTAAGGAGCAAGGGACAGAGTTCTGAAGGCTTGTGGGGTCGGAATTTAGGCTCCGGAAGGAAGTGGCTATCCCAGATGGCTTGAATTGTGTCTTCATGACCACTAACTGGTGTGAGTGACTCTTGGACACCATCAGACCCTTGCTCAGGATTACCTGTGGGCTACTCAGTAACTTTTCTATCCTTTTCTATGCCTTCCCAGTGTCATGGGGCTTGGCAACCTGGGAATTACTTTTCTTTTCTTTTCTTTTTATTGTGTGATGTTAGTCACCATACAGTAGGGAATTACATTTCCAAGTTAAAATCCCACCAGTGGAAGCATCATGGAAGATCTGGAAGGCAGTTTAGAAATCATATTTATTGAGGAATCATGTTACTTCTCCTCTGGCAGAAGCAAACAGAAGCATGGCTTTGGCAGAGAGGATATCCTGCCCCCCTTAGCCCCAAAGTGCACATGCTACAGCAGTGCTCCCTAAAACTCACCCACCACCGGGTGCTCCTGGCAGTAGCAGTCACCAGCAGAGGTTTCTTGCTGCTTTTCCAGAATCCCACTTCTGAAGGGCTGGCAGGATCACAGGAGCCATGGAGGCATCCTCCGAGCCCCATCCTCTAGCTCTTCCCACAGATTCACAGAGTGTGAGTCAAGCCAGGAACCATGGCCTCATCCCTAATTCTCCCTCCTCCCTCACCCCCCACATCCCACCTCTAAGACTGACCATTCTACCTCTTCAACGGACTTCTTTTCTTTACATCAAGTTTTTGAGTATAATTTACAAACATCAAAAGTCACCCTTTTTTTAGGTGCCCACTTTTGAAATTGGATAAACATACAGTGATATGATCACCATGATAATTAAAATATAAAGTATACCCTTCATCCCCCCAAATTCCCTCCTGGCCCCTGCTGATCATCCCTGGCCACTATCCCCACACACACACCTTGATCTTTGGCAACCACTGAACTAATTTTGCTTTTTCCAGATTGTTCTATAAACAGAATCATAGAGGTTGTAGCCTTATTTGGCTTCTTCCACTTAGCATGATGTTTGGGGGGGTACTTTTCCATGCTGTGTATCCCTCAGGTAGTATCCCTCTGTAGGGATGCACCACGGTTTGCTTACCCATCAGGCTACATATGGGCTTGGGTTGTTTCTAATCTTTGACGGTTTGGAATAAAGCTGCTCTATTTATGTCCAGTTCTTTGTGTGGACATGTTTTTATATCCCTCAGATACATACCCGGGAAAAGGGCTGCTGGCTGGTATGACAGAAGCACGTCTGATGTTACCAGAAACTGCCAAACTGTTTTCCAAAGTGGGCATGCCCACTCCGCTTTCCCACCAGCAGCGGATGAGAGTTCCAATGGCTCCACGTGGTCAGCACCGATGTTCTCTTTTTTACTATAGCCATGCTGGTGGCTGTATAGTGGCAGCTGTGCCTCTTCATGTCTTGAAACAGTTTCAAATCAGTTCCTTCTTCTTGACACCTGCCCCAGACCAGGCCTCACCTTCTCTTAGAAGGGCCTTTGCAATAGCTCCCTCACTGGTCTTGTGGACACAAGCCCCCCATCCCCGAAACTCCATGAGCTCTAGTGATCTTTCCAAAATAAATACCTAAGCACATCATTCACTCCCTTTCTTAACACCCCTCAGCAGCCACCCTTTCCCTCCACAGACCAGGCCCCTACCCTGCAATGCCCCAAGGGCCAGCAGGTAAGGGCTAATGAAGTCATGGCCAGAGATGGGTCGTATGGAGTGGTAGGGACTTTGGTGAGCTAGGGGCCTCCCCTCAAGAGGCAGCTGCCACTCAGTTCCAGCCGGCTACTGCCTTCTGAGAATGCAGGTCCCATGGTGGCAGAGCTGCTAACCAAGAGCAACCGGAAATTGAGATTTTTCAAGTGAAAGCTCCCAATTTTCAAATGTTGGCAACCAAGCCAATTTAAAAACAAACAAAACGGGGTTAAACAAGGCATACTGGTGAATTGAAGCAAGCCCATGGATCTCCAGTCTGTAGCGCCAGTCCAACTCAAGGCCCTACTAACCCACCAGTCAACCTCTCCCATCTCCAGCAAGACCAGATGACCTTGGATTTCCTGAACACAGCACACAGGTGCTTACTTCTGAATCTTTGGTGCCCTTTCCACCTAAACCACTGGCCTAGCACATGCCTGCTAGCTTTCCAGCCTCAGTTGGGGATTCCCCCTATCCAGGAGGACTACCTCAACCATTTCTCCACACCTGGCAGGCTAGGTCAGCTGCCAGTCCTGCTCATCTGTGCCACACCCTCCCCACCACTCTCATCTCACTTGGCCTCCGCCAAAATTCTGTGCTTTTTTTCCAAGCATGAACTAGACCCATCCCACCTCATCACCTCAGCTCTGTGTCCATAAATGTTCCCTGTATTTCATAAGCCAGAAAAGTGGGACCTTAGGGGAAGCACATGAGTGCCCCTTAGTGAAATGACCGCTCTGACAGCCAGGCTTTACTAGTCTCCCATAATCCTTGATGATGGCAATTTTTGGCTCCCTGTTTTCTCTCTGCACCTGGGGCAGGTGGTGGGTGAGGCTGATGTGAGGACCAAGGTGGGCAGGAACCCACCAGGGGGGCCCTCCTTAATTCAGATCACGCTCAGGAGCTACAATTTCAAGCAAGGATGGGCCATAGTCTGTTTCAGAAAACTCCCTCTGGTGGCCAAGGTAGGGGGTGGCCTAAGGGAGGACCCTATGGCCGGACTGGTCTTCATGGCACTCCTCCTCTGAGGCCTTGGTGCCCTCAGCCTGGCCCTGCGTCGCAGGCCTGCCATCCTCCCCAAATTCTGCCATCATCCCCCATGTCCCCCAGCCCCTGGACCTCCCCACCCCACACACCCGCAGAGCCCTGCTTCTTGCTCCCAATTTGTCCCCTGCCCTGATGACCCAGAGGTCTCTGGCGTCCTGTGAAGGCCGCTCCTCCTCCACAGTCTCCCACTCCACTGGCCCCCAAAGTGTGCACCGCCCCCCACCCTACCCACGGACCTCTGATCCTTTTTCAGTGTGTCCAGCCTTCCTGCCTCACTCTCCGCTCTGCTTACTCAAACGCAAATCTCGCAATAGGCAATGCCCCGGCCTCTCCCGTCATTTCACGAGACCCAGGCCCGCTGGAAGCCGAGCGAGGAGCCACAGGGTTGCAGGAGTTGGCTCAAAAGAAGGTGAGTGCCAGGGCACCCCAGGCCTTAGGGGGACCTCGGCACTGCGTTCCCTTCCTCCCCATTTTCGACCTTGGCCTTTCTCTGAGTCAGAGGTTTGACCGCTGCCCCCAGTACACCAGCCCGTCCCCTCCTGCATTCTGTCACGGACCCGCGGGGAAACCAGTCTGCACGCGGCCACCTCCTGGCACTCCGCTCCCCGACTCTAGTGGTTCAGAGCAGGCCGCAGAGTCCAAGACCCCTGCCTCTCCTCCCCACTCCTCACCGCCTGAGCCTCCGCGTCCTTCCACATCGCCACATCGCGCCGGGTTCCTGGACGCCGGATGCCAGGGCCCTGGTCTCCCTCGTGCTCGGCCTGAGCTCTCCCGCAAACCCGCCGGCTCCGTTCACCCACAGGCCGCCTCTCCGCGGCCACCCTGCACTTGCTGCCCGGAGCGCCCGGCTCTCGGTCCGCCCGTCGGCCCTCTCCGCCGCCTCCCGGCTCCCGCGGGCCGCGTGGTGGGGATGGCAGACTCTGCGCACGGTCCGACCCGAAGGGCGCCCGGCACAGGACAGAGCATCAGCGCGGCCGCCACGCGCGGAGCCCCGCGGAGCCCCGCGGAGCCCCGCACGCAGACTCCGGCCCCGCCCTTCGCCTCGCCCACACCGCCCGTCACGACCCGCCCCCCGGCGCGATTGGCCGCGCCTGCCCGGCTCTCCGCGCACTGATTGGTGGGCGCGCGGGTCGGTCAGGCCAGGCGCCGCGGCCGCGGCGGCGGAGGAGAAGGGAGCGGGACCGGAAGGGTCGAAGCGCTCCGGCGCCCCTCACACCCACTGCGGCGGCGGAGGCGGCGGAGGCGGCGGCGGCGGCGGCGGGGCGGAGCGGAGCGGGGCGGGGCTGCTGGCCGGCCGAGCCCCCGGCAGCGGAGCCGCGAGCGGCCAGTGCGCAGCGCTGCCAGTCCGCCCGCCCGCCCTCTCCCCCCGGCGCGGCGGCTGGGAGGCGAGGTGAGCCCGGCTGGCGGGCGGGAGAGGCCTGGCGGGGGCTGCTGGAGCGGGCCCCGGGGGGAAGGGGCGGCGGGAGGGCCGCGCGGCCGCAGTCGGCAGGGCTGCGGGGGCGCGGGGCCGGGGGCTGCGGAGCGGGCCGGGCTCCGTGGGGGTGCGGGCGGCCCGGGCCGCCGCCCCGGCTCTCCGGCTGCCGCAGTCGCCCCCTCCCGCCCCGCTGACCGCCCCGCTCCCTGGCCTGGCTCGGGCAGTCGTGCGGCGGGGTCCGTAGACGCCATCCTTCGGGACCGAGGGGCGCGCAGTTGCATATCCGCGCGCGGATGCTCAGGACCCCGAGTCTGGTTCCCGCGACCTTGGCCAAGGCACTGACCCTCGTGGTTCCTCTGCTTTCCCCTGGGGAAGGTGGGGAAATGTCTCCCGTTCTGGACAGGGTTGTTGTCAGGCTGTGTCAGTGTGTGTGAAAGCGCCTGGGCGGGAGCCCGGGCTCGTCTGCGGGTAAATTGGGCGGGATCCTGCCCCATGCTGGTTTGAGTAGGGCAGGAACCCTCTCCCATCCACCCAGAGACCCCCATCCCCGCGCTCCTCCAGTGCCTAGTCATTGCACATTCAGTGCCTAGCAGTGCCAGAGCGGGCCCTGCCTACCTCCCCTACCACTCCCACCACCCAGAACACTGCCCTCCAGTCCCACCCATCGTCTCTCCTGCCTTGACGGTGCCACCCTGTTTACCTCAAGATCTTTGCACTTTCGTTTCCAACGCTTGGAGCTGTCTCCAGTATCTTTGCACAACTGGCTCCTTCTGGTCCGATGTCTCATTTTCCAGGAGGCCTTCCTTGACCGCTCTCTTTCTCCCCTTAGTCATTCTATCTCATTATTTTGTTTAGTTGTCTTCCTAGTGTTCACTCTGTTTTGAAACGACTGTGTCTGTCTGTTGATTTTGTTTCCCCTACTAGGATGTAGCTTTTTGAAAACAGGTAGTTGTCTGATCTGTCCCCTGCGTTGTCCCCAGTGCTTAGAAGGCACACAGTAAGAATTCAGTGATACCAATTCAGTGAACGAATGAATGACCCTGACTGCTGTTGCTTCAGCTTTGTCAGTTTATTTAGTGACTTGACTAACTTGTGAAATATGTAAGCAGATGGAAGCTTGTTCTCGTTTTGCACAACATCTTAATGCCCTTGACCCCTTTATTTGGTAACTGTCAGAACAAGCTGTGATATGAAATTTTACATTTTTGTGATATTTTAGCTCTAATTTCCTTCCACACATTCCGGAGGCAGTTACCGAACTCTGCATTATCTAGGTCAGGTTTTCTGCTTGGCCCTGGGGACACAAAGGCAATAGCAACAGGGTCCCTTCCTCCAGAGAGCCCAGCCGAGGTGGCAGATACGTGGGCAGGTTAGTGCCAGGACAGTGTGATGGACTGTGGTGGAGGGGCTCCTCTGTGGAAATGTGGAGGAGGTGACAGGTGGTGCTAGAGTTGGGCCCTGAAGGGTGGTGAGAAATTCACCAGGCAGGGAGAGGTACAGAAGTGGGGGAAAGGGCAGGGCGGAGGAAGGACATTAGGCCAGTCGGCCCAGGAGTCAGCCTGCAGGGTGGTGGGGACGCTGGAAAACCAGACCTCACCCTGCAGTCTTAAGAAAGAAGTCAGAACTATGCTCCTGATTCTCAAGTGTTGGCAGTAGCTAATTAAAAAAATTTTTCAATGCTCTGAGCCATGCAAAATTCATTTAGCTTGCAAGACTGTGGGATCTCCGGGGCAGGGTGTGTAGGCGGGCAGAGCCGGAAAGGTAGCCCAAGGCCAGGGGAGTGGGGCCCTGTTTGTTTATTCAGGTACTCTCACTTGTCACTGGTGACCCCCTGAGTAGCAGCTGTGAAACCCATTTCTGCAGAGGTGGACGTGGAGGCTCACAGAGTTTCAGCAGTGAGCTTCACAGCACACAGCTTGGAAAGTGAGATTTGAACCCAGCCCCCCCGCCCCCCCAGCATCTTTTCCTGGGTGCCTCAGCTCTCACTGTTCTCTTTTGGCTTTTAATTTGTTCTGAAAGAACAACATCCAATCTAGGTGTTTGCCTCCATTTAATCCTCCCCCTCTTTTTTTTCCAAAAGGATCCTGCAGGGTTAAAGATAATCCTATTTTGGCATAGTCCTCTCTGGAGAGCTTTGATATTCCTGAGGATTTCATGTTTGCGACGCCAGGATTAAAATGTGTTTGAAATAAGTGTTGGAGGGCATATTCAATTTGTCTATTTAAAATAAAATGTTCTTAATTTTCTGGATAAAGAAAAGTGCCAGATGAAGCAATTAACAGCGAGTGAAGCAGTTGTTTTCGTGATACATAAGGTAAAACAGAAACCACATTTTCTTAACACTTGATTTGGCAGGCGGGGCAGCTATTTGTGGTTTAAATATGTAGCTAGACTTCTCTAAGATGACTTTTTTTGTTATATCATTTTCTTGAAGAATAAATAAATTTGTACTTGGCCTTTTGTGATTGCGTCAACTAGTTTCAAGGTCAGTCTTTATTTTAACTGTTTATTATGAGAACTTTCAAACACAGACCAAAATTAAATGATAGTATCCCGCTTCCACAGTTACCAACTCCTGGCCCATCTTCTCTCACCAGCACCCTCCGTACTATTATCAAGAGAAACCTAAATGTCATGTCATTTCATCAGTGAATGTTTCAGTATGTATCTCTAAAAGATAAGGACTCTTTCGAACTTGGAATCACAGTAATGCCTTAATATACTCAAATAACCAGTCAATGTTCACATTTCCAGTTGCCCCATAAGTTTTATGGTTCTTTAACAGTTTGTTCATTAGAATCAGGATCTAGATGAGGTCCATCCATTGTGATTGGTTGGTACATCTCAAGTTTCTTTTAACCTGTAGATTCCCCCTCTGTTTCCTTTTGTTTGTTCATTTTCCTGGGAGTTGATTTGTTGAAGCAGTTGGTAGTTCTGTAGCATTTCCATGGTTGGGTTTTATGGACTGTATCTCTGCAATATAATTTATCATGTTTCTCTTCATGTATTTCCTGAAAATTCATAGTTGAATCTAGATGTGGCTTGGTCAGATTTAGGATGTCCCAGGTGGGGTGCTCTCTTTGATCTAGAGGCAGCTAGGCCATGGTATGATCCTAGTATCTGTTGATGCTCAGTGCCTAGACCCATTGATTCATTAAGGGTTGTATTATTTGAGAGGCAAGTTTATATATATTTTGCACAACAAAGGCTCATTGTTTTAGATTTTTATATTGGCCTTTGAATTGCCACTTAAAATATTTTTAAGGTCTTTTTTTTTTTAAATATATTTATTTCACAGACAGAGATCACAAGTAGGCAGAGGGGCAGGCAGAGAGGGGGGGGGAAGCAGGCTCCTCACCGAGCAGAGAGCCGATGTGGGGCTCAATCCCAGGACCCTGAGATCATGACCTGAGCCGAAGGCAGAGGCTTCAACCCACTGAGTCACCCAGGCTCCCCCCCTTTTTTTTTTAAGTTTTTTTTTTAAATTTATTTATTTCACAGACAGAGATCACAAGTAGGCAGAGAGGCAGGCAGAGAGAGCCACTTAAAATATTTTTAATCGATGCTTCAAATCCTTTTTGGTAAATGCTGGAAACGCTAGAAAAATAATAAGAGTAATCACCATTTTAACATGGGACTTCCTTATAGCTAAAGAAGTTTACTAAATATTTGACAGTGAAATTCAACAAATTTGATTTTATTTAATGCATTTGAGATTTTTTATGTGTTTGTTTTTTTTGGGTTTTGGTCCCATAAACGATTTCACCCCCCCTCTCTGCCCTCAGCTAATTTTACTTCACAAGGATTACACACTCTAAAACTTTTCAGAGATAGTAAAACTGGATTCCAAGGATACATGGATAACAAATGAGATAGTTCTCTTTTTCTTAGAAATGAGGCATTAATATTAACTGCCTTTATGTTAAATGGGTTCTTGCCTATTCTGAAGTTGTAATTTGAAGTGTTTCTGTAAATGAATTTTTTTGGCTATGAGGAGAAAGAACAGTGTGAACGCCTTTTAGTATATGCCAGAAGTTTGTCTTTCCATAGGCTGGGATAGGAAAAACTTGGGAGATTTGTTTAAAAAAACAATTTTATCCTCCCTCCCCCTACAATGATGCTAAGAATGATTGAGAAAGAATGAATGCTTTAAAAGTTAAAATAAGTTCCTTTAAAAAACACTATATATGTGTGTGTATGTATTTGTATTTGTATAGATCTGTAAGTGATTTAATTCATTAGACTATTTAAGTATTGTGTAGCTCAACCAATGCTGCTGTTAGTTTGATTTCTTTTTCTTTTAAAGATTTTATTTATTTGTTTGACAGACAGAGATCACAAGTAGGCAGAGAGGCAGGCAGAGAAAGAGGAAGAAGCAGGCTCCCTGCTGAGCAGAGAGCCAGATGCGGGACTCGATCCCAGGACCCTGAGCTCATGACCTGAGCTGAAGGCAGAGGCTTAACCCACTGAGCCACCCAGGCACCCTGTTAGTTTGATTTTAACATATCTGGGCTGAGGGTGCAGCCCAAGTAATAAATCCACCAGCTCTGATTCTGAAATCAAAATCTGTTTCACCAACTCCTAACTAGACTCTGAGAAACACAGCACCTCTTAGGAAGCGGTGTCTTCAGCAAATGTCCTGAAACATCCCCTGCCAGGCACAACCTCTGCACAACCCAGTAATGACCATATCATCAGCTTTCCCTCTTAGCAGATTTTAATTCACATTTTCAGAATGCAGACTTTGGGGAGGGGGAGCAGTAAACAGAATGGGTGTGGTAATCTCTGTCCTAATGCCAGCTGACTTTGAGACCTTGCCCTGTGCTGGGTTCTGTGCTCACTGTCCCCTGAGGTTGATTCAGTGCTCATCCCTGTCTTACAGATGAGTGTAGTCCAGGGTTGTCCAGCCAAGGGGCAGGCCTGTTGCCCTCTGACCCTAGAGTCCCAGTCTTTTTTTAAATAGGTATCTTTATTGTGCTATTATATGTCACAGTTTAGTATCTAAAGAGAAAATCTAGAAATCCTATTCCAGACAGCTATTTTGATAATTCTTATAAGAAATATTCACTTTAAATCTTAAGTCTGTATACTGTAATTTAGAAGAGAGCAATATGTGTTTTTTTCTTTATACTTTTTGGCCCCCTTCCCATTTCTCCTACACCTAACCCTACCTCTAGCAACCACCAATCTATTCTCTTTATAAGGTTGGTGGTTTTCATTTTGTTCTGTTTTTTAGATCCCTCATATAAGAGAAACCATACAATATTTGTCTTTTTTTTTTTATTTTATTTATTTGAGAGAGATCATGAACAGGGGAAGGGCCAGAAGAAGGCAAAGCCAACTCCTCACTGAGCAGGGAGCTGAACATGGGGCTTGATCTCAGGACCGTGGAATCATGACCCCAGCTGAAGGCAGGCTTAACCGACTAAGCTGCCTAGGTACCCAGTATTTGTCTTTCTCTGTCTGACTTCTTTCACTTAGCATAATACCCTTGAGTTCTGTCCATATTGTCACAAATGGCAAATTTCCTTCTTTTATGTAATAGTCGATGGGTATATAAACCACATCTTCTTTATCCACTCACCCATTGATGGACACTAGGTTGTTTCCATATCTTGGCTGTTGTAAATAATGCTGCAATGAACATGGGGGTGTGTATATGTTTTCAAGTTAGTGCTTTTGTTTTCTTTGGATAAATATCCAGAAGTGGAATTGCTGGATCAAATGGTCGTTCTATTTTTTAATGTTTTGAGGAGCTTCCGTACTGTTTTCCATAGGAGCTGCCCCAGTTTATATTCCCCCCAACAGAGACAAGGGTTTCCTTTTCTCCACATCTTTGCCAGCACTTGTCATTTCTTGTCTTTTTGATATTATCCATTCTCGTGGGCCTGAGGTGATCTTGCACTGTGGTTTTGATTTATATTTCCCTAATGATTAACGCTTTTGAGCATCTTTTTTATGTACCTGCTGGCCATCTCTATGTCTTCTTTGGAAAACCGTTCAGATCTTCTGCCCATTCTTTAGGCAGATTATTTGTGGGTTTTTTGTGTTGGTTTTTTTTTTTTTTTTAAAGATTTTATTTATTTATTTCAGACAGAGAGAGAGAGTGAGAGAGAGCATGAGAGGGGAGAAGGTCAGAGGGAGAAGCAGACTCCCCATGGAGCTGGGAGCCCCATGTGGGACTCGATCCCGGGACTCCGGGATCATGACCTGAGCTGAAGGCAGTTGCTTAACCAACTGAGCCACCCAGGCGTCCCTTGGTTTTTTTTTTTTAAGATTTTATTTATTTGAGAGAGAGAGCGCACATGAGCAAGGGTAGGAGGGAAGACTGGAGAGAGAGGGAGAGCAAGAGAGAGAGAAGGACTGTTAAGCAGACTCCTTGCTGAGTGTGGAGCCCCACGCAGGGCTTGATCCCATGACCCAGACATTAGGATGTGAGCCAAAACCAAGAGTCGGACGTTCAGTGCACTGAGTCAGCTGGGTGCCTCGGATTGTTTTGTGTTTTCTGCCATTGACCTGTTTGGGTTTCTTATATATTTTGGATATTAACCCCTTATCGGCTATATGATTTGCAATTTTTTCCCCATTCTGTAGGTTGCCTTTTATTTTGCTGATGGTTTTCTTCGCTGTGCAGAAGCTTTCTAGTCTGATGTAGTTCCACTTGTTTATATTTGTCTTTGTTGCTCCTGCTTTTGGTGCCAGTTTAAAAAAAGTCATTGTCAAGACCACTGTCTGGGAGCTTACTGCCTGTTTTTCCTGCTAGGTATTTTATGGTTACGCTCAAGTCTTTAATCCACCTTATGTTAATTTTTGTGTGTAGTGGAAGAGTGGTTGAGTTTCATTCTTCTGCATGTGGCTGTCTGGTTTTCCCAGCACCATTTATGAAAGAGACTGTCCTTTCCCTGTTGTATATCATCAGCTCCTTTTTGTCATAAATTAATCAACCATGTATGTGTGGGCTTTTTGTTCTGTTCCATTGATACATGTGTCTGTTTTTATGCCCATACCATACTGTCTTAATTACTATAGCTTTGTAATACTTAATTACTATAGCTTGGAAATCAGGGAGCATGATGCCTCCAGCTTTCTTCTTCTTTCTTAAAATTGCTCTGGCTATTCAGTGTCTTCCGTAGTTCCATACAAATTTTAGGATTATTTGTTCTACTTCTGAGGAAAGTGCCACTGGAATTTTGATAAGAATTGTACTGAAGCTCTAAATTGCCTTAGGAAGTATGGATATTTTAACAATACTGGTTTTTCCAGTCCGTGAACACAGAATATCTTTCATTTATTGTGTCTTTAATTTTTTCCATTAATGTCTTCAAGTTTTCCATATAGAGGTTTGCCACCTCCTTGTTTAAAGTTATTCTATTCTTTATGATGCAGTTGTGAAAGCATCATCTAATTTCTCTTTCTGAGAGTTCACCAGCACATAGAGATGCAAAAGATGTTTGTGTGTTGAGTGTATATCCTGCATCTTGACAGAATTTGTTCTGTTCTAACAGTTTTTTGGTGGAGTCTGCCCAGGAGCCATCCTCCGACTCCAGAGCACCGATGCTAACCAGAGCACCCCACTGCCCCACCGCGTTTCTTCTCCCGCTTAGCTTTGCCTTTAACAGCCATTTATTGGACACCCACTCTGTAATTAGCAGAGGATTAGGAAGTGAATCAGACACATTTTCTGCCCTGAAGGAGCTCACGGAGTAGAAGTGAGATAGATGTGCAGTGCAATAGAAAAGGAACATAGGCTCTCGTGCCAAACACGGTGGCATGCCCAGCACCGTTGGAAGGGAGAGGCTGCAGAGGACAGCGTGGGAGAGAAGCACATGCACAGACTTTGAAGGAGGATGAAGGTTGGCCAGGAGGACAGAATGGGGAAGGAAGTCACTGCAGGCCGATGAAACAGCACAGGAAGAGGTCTACAGGTGCGCGGGAGCCAGGGTGTCAGCCAGCATCTCCAGTGGTTCCCTATTGCCTGAGAGTGGGCCACGAGCCCACTGAGCTCCTCTGCTGTGCTAGGGATTGGAGTGTACTCTCCAGGCAGTCAGTCACCATCAAAGGAATATAAGCCAGAGAGCAGTATGACCACTCCACATGTTCAACAGATCTCTCTTTCTCTGTCTCTCTCTCCCTCTCTTAACTCCTTATTTTGAAATCTAGGTTCATAAGAAGTTGTAAAAATCGTACAGAGTTCCTGTGCATCCTCCACCCAGTTTTCCTCATTGGCTGTATGTTTACATAACTGCAGCACAAGACCAAAGCCAGGAACATGGCACTGGTCATGTGTGCACACGGTTCTGGGGCATTCTGTCACACGCAGAGGTCGGTATAAACACCCCCACCACAGTCAAGATACTGAACGGTTTCCTCATCCCAGAGATCTCCCCTGTGCTACCCCATACAGACAGACAGACAGACACACACACACACACACACACACACACACACACACATCCCCACCATTCATAACCCTGGCAACCACTAATCTGGTGCACAGCTCTGTAATTCTGTCATTTCAAGAATGTTGTGTGAATGGAATTATACTGTGTGGCCCTTTGGAGATGGGCTTTTTCCCTTAAGGATAATGCCCTTAAGATCACCCAGGTTGGGACGCCTGGGTGGCTCAGTTGGTTAAGCAGCTGCCTTCAGCTCAGGTCATGATCCCAGCGTCCTGGGATCGAGTCCCACATCGGGATCCTTGCTTGTCAGGAAGCCTGCTTCTCCCTCTGCCTCTGCCTGCCTGTGCACGCGCTCTCTCTCTCTCTCTCTCTCTCTCAAATAAATAAACAAAATCTTTAAAAAAAAAAAAAAAAGATCACCCAGGTTGCTGAGGGTATCAGTGGTTGGTTCATTTCTCTTGCTGACTGGTGTTCCGTAGCATGGATGGACAGCACTTTGCTTAACCATTCACCCACTCAAGGACACCTGGGTTGTTTTCAGTGTTGAAATGTGGGTGTTAGTGTTTTAAAATGTTAAAATGAGGGGCTGTGAAATCTGTGTACTGTTTTTTTCTTTTAAGATTTTATTTATTTGTTTGAGAGAGAGAGAGACCATGACCAGATGGGGGGCAGAGGAAGAGGGAGAAGCAGGCTCTCTGCTGAGCAGTGGGATCATGACCTGAGCCGAAGGCAGGCGCCTAAGTAACTGAGCCACCCAGGCACCCCATGTAGTTTTTTATGCAGGCAGATCTCCCTTTCTAAATGGCATGTGTGCAGTGGTTTTGGAGGTAGCAGGAATGGAGGCGGGAAGGCACTTGGGTGGTTGCCATGGTGAGGGAGAACTGAGAAAGCCCTAATCAGAGCGCAGGGAGTTGGGGCCTGGGAGGGGCAAAGGACAGGCCCAGGTACCTGCAGGGGGCCTGTAGGGAGGAGACCTCAACGGACCCTTCCTTCAGGGATGCTGTGACCACCAAACATGAGTGTCGTCCTTTATCGTAATTTGTAGTATGGTTTAAGAACTGACGCCCAGAACGATGACTCTGAGATGCTGCAGGGCTCCTGATTATCAAAGAAAGTGAAGTTGTTGCGGCATGAAAAAAGAATAGTTTGATTAGGGACGCCTGGGTGGCTGAGTTGGTTAAGCAGCTGCCTTCGGCTCAGGTCATGATCCCAGCGTCCTGGGATCGAGTCCCATATCGGGCTCCTTGCTCGGCAGGGAGCCTGCTTCTCCCTCTGCCTCTGCCTGCCTCTCTGTCTGCTTGTGCTCGCTCGCTCTCTATATATAACAAATAAATAAATAAAATCTTTAAAATCACACAAAAAAAGAATAGTTTGATTAAAAACTTCAATAACAAGTATTGAAACCAAGAGGGTGATTGTGAAAATCTGCTTTTAACTGCAGCAGTCGGTTAATTTAGATCTTGCATGTCGTGGGTGTCCTGAACCATTCGTGTGGTTGAAGGTTGGCCTGAGTGTGAGGGTGACTGACTTGTCGTCATCATCAGGAGAAAGTGTCTTGGTGGAGCGAAGCCAGCAGGATGCGACGTGAAGGGCTGTGGTTTTTCCTGGCCTGGTCTTTTTCCTGGACCAGCCTTTGGTCACTTCACTTTACTTTATAAATACAGCGAGAGAGAGATTAATTAGAACAGGGTATTGGGAAGGACAGGAATAGTGTCATCAGACACACCTAAATTGAGACCTGGGCCGTGTCACTGTCCCGCTGGGGATCTGGGCTGCTCCCTCACTGTCTCCTAGCTCTTGCCCTCATCTGCAGAGTGGGGACAGTACTGCTCCCCCAGTGGGCTGCAGAGGGGGGCAGAGGGCAGGGGGTTGTTTCTAACCTGCAGTTCATAGCCTGGCCCACCCTCCTGCCTCCAGCTTCAGCTGCCTCAAACCTACCCTACATTTAGGTCTCAGCTTTTCATTTAAAAGGGCTTAATTTGTTTGTTTGTTTTAATGTGAAATATGTGCATGACTAAAAAAAAAACCAAACCCACGGAAAGTTACAGTGGGAAGGGTGAGTCTCATTTCCCCCTTAATCTGTGCACTTGCTCACGTATTATGTGTGTGCGAGCGCATGCACAGGACCCTTCCCACAGACTGGCGTTTACTACGTGCACTCTTCAACTTTATTGCCTTAAGGTGTCTTAGACATCATTCCTTTTCAGTACACAAAGTCCCTGCATTATTTTTAATCACTTTATTGTGCTTTCATGCCATAACTTAGCCACTCCTTCCAAGTGTACCTTTGAATTTATTTCTCCTTTTTTTTTTTTTTTGCCAGTTACAGGAAGTGCCACAAACATTCTTGAGCAAATATCTTTGAGCTTTCATACATACATTTTTGCCCAATACATGTATAGAACAGTAGTTACCAGGATAGGAGTCACATGCTTTTAAATTTTTCATTACATAGTACGTCTTCTCCTCGCCAAAAGTGTTTCGCCAACTTACAGTGCTTGCCAACACACGGAGAAGGCCTGTTCCTGCACCCCTGGGTTGATACCGTGAACAGACTTGCACTCCTCTTGACTCCTCCCGGAAACCTTTCTTTATAGCCATGTCTCACTCGCACATGCTCTCTGCTTGTTCACCAGCTGCTCCTCAACACACCACTGTGCTGGGCCCCTGCCCTTGGGCCCACATCTACTCCTAGTACACTTCCTAGGTGGTGTGATGATAATGCTCTTGGCCATTCGAGGAAAGGGACAGTCTGGCTAGTGCCCTCTTGATAACCTTTACCTTGTCCTTGGTGCACAGGAGGCCCTCATGAAGTGTGGGGAGGTCTCAGCGAATGGTAGCTGATGTCCCCATATGACTCAGACATTAATATAGTATTTACAGTAGTTGAATTGCTTGTATCTAGAGGAATACTAGTGAATTTTTTTAAAGCATTTCTTATTGTAGGCTCTAAACAAGTTAGGAATGTTCCTCCTACCCCACATTTATCTGTAGAGTGGGTAGATTTTACTCCAGAATTCCTAGAGGGGATTCTACAAGAGTCCTCAGTCTTAGACCAATAGGGATTTTAGATAAGAGCATTTCATTCAACAAGGATTCATTGAAGCAGCGTGGTGAAGGGAGAAGGGCATGGACATGGCATGGACATGAGCCAGACGCCTTTAGCAAAGGCTGGGCCAACTCCGTCCCTTGAGCTGTCCGCCCTGCACGCACAGGTCTGAAGAACCCAGGGAGCAGAATGTGTCCCCCGTGTCCCCCAAGGAGCAGAGTGTGTCCCTTGTGTCCCCAAGGAGCTTTTTCAGTGAATCATGGTAGACACCAGATACTTCCTTAAATTTCTCGATGTGTGAGAGGGAAGACAGACCCTCCCTGCTTTAGAGGTGCTCCCTGGCTGGGGGAGGGAGACGCGGCAGACCTGCTGAAACTGAGTGACCATGCAGAAGCAGCACGGGCGGGGACTGGGTCCTACTGCGGGAGCCCAGGGGAGGAACCAGCGCCCACAGGCAAGGGAAGTGAAGGCAGTGACTGCACCTTCAGTGTGTTGATAATATGGTTGTATGAAGAACTCATACACTTCCCAATTTGTAAACTGTCTTCTAAAACCCAGGTGGTGTCCATTTTGTTGAAAGTTGATTTCATTAACAGCTAAATTACCTGCGAGGGGCTTTCTCATGCTCACGGAGCCCAAGGTTGACAGAGAAGGTGGCTCTGACAGCTTCTCTCTTATGTGTGTGTGGGTTTTTTTGTTTGTTTTGGTTTTTTTGTCTACTAAGCGCAACATCCTTTAATTGAAAAATTATTTTAGGGGCACCTGGGTGGCTCAGTGGGTTAAAGCCTCTGCCTTCAGCTCAGGTCATGATCCCAGGGTCCTGGGATCGAGCCCCGCATCGGGCTCTCTGCTCAGCAGACAGCCTGCTTCCCTTCCTCTCTCTCTGCCTGCCTCTCTGCATACTTGTGATATCTGTCGAATAAATAAATAAAATCTTAAAAATAAAGAGAAAAATTATTTTAAATCCTGAAATGAAAATCTATCCATCCTCAAACCTGATGATGTAATGTTCTCACCAAATCCACAAAAGCTAACCCAAGAGCGTGGCAGGCAAAACACAGGTCCTAGCAGCTGCAGCATAGAAGAGAGAGCTCGGGGTTGCTCAGCAAGGGTGGAGGGGGACATTTGCACCAGCCTTGGAGCCGGCAGGTGGGCCACAGTGGGGGGCATCTCTGTGCTGCAGGGTCACTGGGGACTCCGGCTGGTGGGCGGCTCTGCCCTCTCCAGCACGTGACTTCCATATCTGGGTCGATGATGACAGCTGTTCCCCCAGCCAGCAGCGAGAGAGAAAGATATGTTGGACAGCAGGCAACTTTCTTTAAAAAGGAAGAAAGAAAGAAAAGAAAAATGCTGTTGCTCTGCTCACCCCTCGGGTGCCAAAATCTGGTCATCTGGCCACACCTGGCTACCAGGAACGCAGCCAGATGTCATGGCTAGTTGGGCGGCCATCTGTTCAGCTGGAACAGGGAGGCTTCAGTCCTAGAATGAAGGACGGAGGAGGGGGTCCTGGAGATCTGCAGCAGCTTGTGGCTGTCCTGCTGCTCATCACACAGGCACTGCGGTTTACCCGGCCGAAGCTAGACTCACAGACTACTTGTGCATCTGTCCTCAGTCCAGGTGGCTTCACCTGATTTCCCCTCTTCTCCAGGTGGTGTGCATGCTTCCTTCAAGACATGCGTTCCCGTCTCGTCCACACCTGCCACAACCTGTTTTCCCAGGTCTCCCTGTCTTCAGTCCTGCCCACTCCAAGCCATCCCTCTCTCAGCTTCCCGAATGACCACTCTGAAAAGCAGGTCAGGACCCATGTCTCTCTGCCTCGATGGCTCCGTGGCCCAGAGGACTGGGGCCCAGATGGCTTAGCCACTGCCCTGAGAATTGGTATTTTAAAAAAAAAAAAAAAAGTTAGGAAAGAGGAGTGAAGGAGTGGTCCGCTGGAGAAACTATTCACTCGATTTAAATTCTTTATTTAGGCTATTATCAATCAGCTTATTTCCATGTTTAATGGAAATTCCAGGCATCGCTGTATCAAAATACAAATTATCACTCCAGTGACTCAGTAGGTCACCATCAAATATTAGATGGTAGAACAAACAGGAAATTGCTGGAGCTGGGCAATAAAATTTTAAGTTCCCATTTTTTTTTTAAGATTTTATTTATTTATTAGTTAGAGAGAGAGCGAGCACAGGCAGACAGAGAGGCAGGCAGAGGCAGAGGGAGAAGCAGGCCCCCTGCAGAACAAGGAGCCCGATGTGGGACTCCATCCCAGGACGCTGGGATCATGACCCGAGCCGAAGGCAGCCGCTTAACCAACTGAGCCACCCAGGCGTCCCAAGTTCCCAGTTTTTAAAACCATACAGAATGTTTACCCCTAGGATTCACTTGTTGGCTTTTTAATTTTCTTGTTTTTTAAAAAAGAGCAAAATAAATAGCTTGCTGACTTTTAAATAAATGTCTTCAGACAAGAGCCAAGGAACCCTGTCCGTGTAGCTGCCCGCTGATTTCGGTTTGCTTGTCTTCTGTATAAAATCACATAGGCTCCTGCAGGGTAGGGATCTTGGCCTGTTGCCTAAACCACCAAAAGGCTGCCTTAGGACTGCCAGTTTTGACTAATATTTCACGAATACATGTCAGAGCACCCAGGTCATTGACTGCAGGTTACCACAGTTCTCCATCTAGAGCCGTGTGGGTACTGAGCCTGCAAGGGATGTGGGGTTTGGGGAACACGGGCCAGTTCCAGGACATGCACAGGCACACACACCCATGTCACCAGGGTCCAGAACCCCGTTGTTCTGTAACTTCCCCCGTTTGCAGTCACTTTGGCCTAGGACTTACTCTGTGCTTCATCACTTCACCTGAACTTGTGGACTTAGAAGGAGACTGGCCCTTTTGCAGTGTTTGTAGGAATCATAGACAGGATCCCTTTGAAACCTCTTCCAAGTACCTTCATCCCTGAGCCAGCTTGGCATATGCCGGTCCCACAGGAGGCGAGCTGAGGAGAGTCACACAGTGACATAATCTTGTCCTGGCTGGCTAACTGTACAGATACAAGAAAGGCTGTTATTTCCTAGACCACTCCCTTAAAACGTGGTCATGCCGGGCCTCAACGTTCCGGCCTTCCATGGTGGGCTCAGTACCTCTGCAATGTCGTTGCATTTTTGGTTTGGGGGAGGCGGTTTGGGGTTTTTTGTTTTGTTTTGTTTGCATGTTGTTGAAGTTCTTGGTGCAACTGAGTCTATCAGCTTACAGCCCCCTTGTCTCAGACGCCAGTAAATTTGCAACACTCTTGGGGCGCCTGGGTGGCTCAGTGGGTTAAGCCTCTGCCTTTGACTCAGGTGGTTATCCCAGGGTCCTGGGATCAAGCCCTGCATTGGACTCTCTGCACAGCAGGGAGCCTGCTTCCCCCTCCCTCTCTGCCTGCCTCTCTGCCTACTTGTGATCTCTTTCTCTCTGTCAAATAAATAAATAAAATCTTTTTAAAAAAATTTGCATGAGTGAGGCACGTGTAATCTCAGAATGCATGTTCATTCTGTTTTTCTTTCAGGGAACCCGACAACCGTACCAACTCTTTGAAATATTCTATGATACTACATCATGAGTGACAGTAAATGTGACAGTCAGTTTTACAGTGTGCAAGTGGCAGACTCAACCTTCACGGTCCTCAAACGTTACCAGCAGTTGAAGCCAATCGGCTCCGGAGCCCAAGGAATTGTTTGGTAAGTAGGGTTTGTTTCAATAGCGTGGATCCAGTTTTTATCGTACTAAGAACTAAATTGTCAGAACTTAGAAACACGGATGATTTAAAAACAACAACAACAACAAACTACTCTTCTTTGCAATAGGTTTTTGAACTAAATTGAGTCAACCTCTTGCTCTAGTTATATGTAGTCCTATTGTAGGATACAAACCTAAATTCTTAGAGTGCTGCATAAATGTAAATAGGTAGCAGTTTTTCTTTCTTTTTTTTTTTTCCTTTGTTTATTTTTTCTTTTGGTTTTTTTTCCCCCTTTACCATTTCCCCTTCTGTCATTAGATACTAGAGTAATAGGTATGACAGTGAGTTGTAACAGAAATTTGGAGTTTTATTCATTTCTTCATCCTGGCCACCTTTCCCCCTCCCCCTTTTACCCCCAATCACTCCTATTCATTTCTAGGCGCCGTCACTGCAGTGCCTTGTCCTTCATTGGCAAGATGAGGCCAAGCAGTGTCATTATCACCCCATGGATTAACCAGGAAGGGCTGCTGTGTGAGGGGTTGGGCTGGCCGTCTCTTCCTTGGTGTCTCACTTCAGCCATGTGTCCAGCCCGTCAGAACCGTTGGTCTGACCCTGAGCCTTAGTGTCTTGCATGGTAAGACAGTCAGCTGCCGCGCCATCACCGGCCAGCTCAAGGTAAACTCTTTCACGTGTTTTCTAGACTACAGTTCTCAGCACTTCCCAAAGTCTTTCTCCTGTAGTCTCCCCGGGCAAGACTTTTTCTTTCTTTCTTTCTTTTTTCTTTTTTGGGTCAGTAAAAACAAGATGTTCTCTGCCTCTGAAGGAAACTGTGATAAAGCTAGATAGCCCATGTTTAGCCCTTGTAGGCAGAAGGGATTCAAAGTAAGAGAGAACTCTTCCAGATATTCTGGGTAGGGGAGCTGATGTTTGTGTGATGTTGTGTTTCGGTGCTTTGAAGGGATCCCGAGGTTTAGAGACCTGCAATCAGGAAAGTCAGGTGTTTCCTTTAGCCTTGGTGGTTGGAGGCCCCAAGAGCTAAGAGGAGATGGCAGTGTAGAGCTTTGCAGAAAAACTAATGTAGGAGAAGGGGCTGTGTGGAAGGAATGCCAGGCATGTGTCTAAAATAATAGCGATCTCAGTTTCCAAGTGATGGCACGCTATATCCGTGCTTAAATCCAGGGTACCGAGAGAAGTTTGGATGGCCCAAATGAGGACACTTCGATATGTCTAAAAAGTTCCAGACAATAAAACATTCTTCTGATTTGGAATTGGAGGGTCATTTGACACAGGTAATTTGGCAAGACTGTTACCAAGGATGTTTAATGTAGTAACCGCAGGGAGAGGCTGACTGGACATTCATAAGTCACTGTAAAACAGAAGGTTTTATAAACGGTCGGCAGTTAAAATTAATAACTTAATTACAGCATGGTAAATAACAGTGAAATCACATGCTACTTGATAAAATACTGTTTGCAGAGGTTGTGACTTCCAGGTCACATATGCTCCTATTCATCTTTATTTTTTTAAAGATGTGTGTAATAATGAAATTATTTGTTATGGAAGTGTATTTTTCATTTAAAAAATTTTAGTTTTGAAACAAAAGTTCCTAATATGCCATTATACGCTAGACTTCCTCTGGGAAAAGCAGCAGCAGCAGACTTATAGGATTAAAAAATTTAAAAACTTAGAGTCCAGAAATACCCATACATTGTGTTGGTGGATGGCAGAACAAACAGTTCGTTTTTGGAAAAGTGTGCCAAGGTTATTCAATGGGGAAAGAACAGTCTCTTCAACAAACAATGCTGGGATAGCTGGATATTCCCATGCAGAAGGGTGAAGTTAGACCCTTACTTTCACATAATGTAAGAAGTGACCTCAGACTAGAGCGTCGACCTAAATATAAGCGCTGTAAGCATTAAACTCTTAGAAGAAAACAGGGGGAATGCTTCATGACTTTGGATTCTTAGAAATGACACCAAAAGCATGGGCAACAAAATCAAAATTTGGACTCCCATCAAAATTAAAAACTTCGGTGCATCAAAGGGCACTGTCAAGAGAGTGAAAAAACAACCCGCAAAATGGGGAAGTGTTTGCAAATCATATATCCGGTAAGAGCCTAGTGTCTAGAATGTATAAAGAACTCTTACGACTGTTAAAAAAAAAACAACAACAACGAAAAACAATTTAAAACAAAAAACAAACAAAGGACTTGAACAGACGTTTCCTCAAAGAAGATATGTAAACAGGTGATAAGCACGTGGAAGGGTGCTCATCGTTCGGCATTAGGGAAATGAAAGTCAGAACCGCAGTGAGATCCTGCTTCACGCCCACTGGAATGCCCACGGTCAGCACAATGGGAGGTATCAGTGTCGGCAAGGACGTGAAGGACTTAGACCCTCATGCACTGCTGGTGAGAGTGTAAGGTGGGGCAGCCACTTGGGGAAAACAGTTTGACGTCTCCTCCATGGAGAACTACCGCACGACCTGGGAAGTACTCCTAGAATTAAAGACAGATGTTCAAACAGAGACCCGTACACAGATGTTGGTCACAGCAGCCAAAAGGTGCAAACAGCCCACATGTCCGTCCGTGGATGAAGAGATGCCGAGTTGCGTGTGTGAGTCCACAGGATGTTCCTCACAGAAAGGAACGGAGCACTGGCACATGGACAGCGTGGTTGGTCCCCAAGAACATGCTGCATGGAAGGAGCCAGACACTCAGGGGAAATACCCCAGGTAGGTAAGTCCATGGAGGCAGAGACAAGGGGACAGGGGAACACTGCTTAGTTTGTGGTGAGGAAAGTCTTTGGGAATGATCTAGATACGGAGGTGGTGACTGCACAGCATTGTGGAGGAACCAAATGCCACTGAATTGTTCCCTTTCAGATGGTTAATTTTATGTGTGAGTCTCACCTCAAGAACGTATTTTAGAAGAACAAACTGGACAGTGCCTTAAACCAAGGCTCTTTGTCATTCATAATGGATATTTAACTCCTGATACCATAGTATCATATATAATGACATTTTTGTGCTATATTATTACAAAATATGTTGTCACTTCCTGTAGTAGCTTAATTTATATATTCACAGAATCTTAACAGTAGTGTCACTTAACTCTTAGTATTTTCCTTTACATGATTTTATGACAATTGTATTGCTATTTGTTGGAGCAGCTTTTCTCTCACATGCAGAAAGGTGAGAAGAAAGACATATTTCATGGCTAAAATTTTTTCTTAAGATTTTATTTATTAGAGAGACCAGAAACAAGGGGAGCAGCAGAGGGAGGGGGAGAAGCAGGCTCTCCGCTGAGCAGGGAGCCCTATGCAGGGCTCAGTCTGAGGACCCTGGGATCATGACCTGAGCTGAAGGCCGATATTTAACCAACTGAGCCACCCAGGTGTCCCTGTCATGGCTAAAATTTTAGCACCATTCTAAATCTCATCTCTTTGATTCTAAGGAAAGATTAAAGACTGGGTTTCTGTTCTTTTCTACTCAAGGAAGAAGTCATTACTTAGAACTGATTAAGCTGAATTAATTAGTTAAAATTTAATGAGCCCATGCACAGCCAACAGTTTATTTCACCATCTTGGATGTCACTATTCACTTACCTTTGTAACCCAGCCAGTTCATCATTACCAGATCAAAGCCTGTTAGCTGGGTTCACTTTGCTGGATACATGGAAAAGGGGGTTAGTTAACTTGACTCAGAGTATTGATGTCTTTTTTTGAAAATGTTTGTGCAGTTATAAAAATCATGCTTAGACTTCTGGGCTGTGTCGTCTTTTGGCCTTAGATGAAGTGCCATCCCGGGAATTGGGACTGCATGGCTGGAGACCTGGTTTCTATGATTACTCCCTCGCTCCTCTGTCTTGGAGCTGGTACGATTTGCTGCCAGCCAGGTGCTCCTCACCTTCCTGCCGGGCTTGAGGCTTTGTGGTCCTGCTGAGCTGTGGCAGTGGTGACCGCAGATGGAGAGGAGAGCACTTTTTCCATGAGACTTCCCCCATGTCTTCTGAGGACCTTTCCCTGTCTCAGTTTTGTGTAGCATCTTGGATATTGGCATTTTGCTTTAAGGTCCTCAGAAGAAAACTGTCCTGTACATGTGCAAGGAGAGGGTCTTACCCCATTCCGTTGTTGGAATAGAGCAATAAACTACTAATGGTGCCCATCAGACCCCTTTCTTCCTGTCGGTGATAGAAGGGCCTGAGTACCTCCACCATCAAGCCCTAACTTCTGGGTATCCAGTTCTTTCCAGTGCTCCTTTCCCTGAAAACACAGTGGGTTCATTCCCATGGCCATCGCTTTTGTCCCTACTGCATGTCCCAGTTGGATTGTCCCCAGAGGCACACCAGTCTTTCAAGAGGCTATCCCTGGTCTTTCAAGACTGATCTCATCCATGAAACGTCCCCAGGTAACCACAGCTCACGTTTAGAATGGAACCTCCAGGGGCCTGGGTGGCTCAGTCAGTTAAGCATCTGCCTTTGGCTCAGGAGTGATTCTGGAGTCCTGGGATCAAGTCCCAAGTCAGGCTCCCTGCTTAGGGGATACTCGCTCTCCTTCTGCCTCTCCCATCACTTGTGCTCTCTCTCACTCACTCTCTCTCAAATAAATAAATAAAATCTTATTAAAAAAAATAGAATAGAGCCTCCCCTCTGATTGAACCAAGTGCTTAATTGATGTGCCCATGCGTGTGCGCACATGTGCACACACACACAAACATGCTCTCTCTCTCTCACTCCAGAACTGTAAAATAATCTGTGTCTTAGACTACTAAATTTCTGGTAATTTCTTATAATAACAATAGAAAACTAACACAGGGGGCATGCGTGTTTTTATATTTTAAGAAATAAAATATCATAGTAGCAATAGTGCATGGCTTATAAAACTTGTTTGTTGTCTGTTTAAACTAGAGCTTTATAAAGGGTCCTAGGGCCTGGGGTGTGGGCAAGAAAGGTGCCAGTATTGGTGCGGTATTAAATGGAAGAGCTAGGACCTGAGTAAAATATTCTGACTCTTTAATTTTTCATTGTTTTTACATTTGTCTCTGATTTGTTTCTCTGTTTCTATTGTTCATTAAAAATATTAGTAAAATAAATTAGGAAGTAAGTTTTAAAATATTTATCTATGGATTATTCATAAGTATCAACTAAGTTATTTTGTAAAATGAAGTCATTGTAAGATTTTGAAGCTGTCATGGGAAATGTGTGTACATTTCTTTCGTATCTCTTCAGTTTTTTCTTCCTCCTTCTAAAATCTCAAGTTGTTCAGCCAAAGGATTGTTTGTTTTATGAATAGTATCAGACCTGGCAGCCCCTAGAAGGGACTGTTAACAACCTGAGCTTGAAGTGGTTAGTCTAGCTCTTACTTCTTTTCTTCTCTATAGTTCCGGGCACCCCCAAATGCCGGCCTGCTCTTACACCATTTTGTTTTCTCTCTAGTGGTGTAAGTAAGCTTAGAATGTATGTAACAGTGCTCGCTTCGGCAGCACGCATACTAGAATGTGTGTAACAGCATTTCTGCAGTGAAGGAGGTCTGTAGCATAAAACGCAAGAAGGCAATGACTCGGGGGGACTGAGTTCACATCGCAGTTCTCTGTGGCCTTGGGCAAATCTGTGTGTCTTTATGGTTCTTGATAGTTACACCTCTAAAACAGTGGCTTGGAGCTTCTGGATCAGATGCCTAACCGAGAACAGGAGGCAGTAGTCCATGCAGGAGAGCTTTTAACAAGGTTCCTCCCTAAGGTAAAAAGTAACTGGAAACTTGATGCAGATAAACAGAGCAGAGGAAGTGAGACTAAGTAGACGAGACATCTGCAGCAAGGAAGAGAACCTATCATTAGTAAAACCCCAAAGAGGCTGTGGGTATAGAGAGGACAAATATGGAAAATGAAGATGACACAAGTGGCTAGAAATAGGTGTGTTAATTATGAAACAATTGAGCCAGTTGGCTCCCAGCATTCCCACCCTCACCCCCATGCTTAGCATTTGCACCTAGAGTGCACGTGGGTGAGTGAAGGTTTACGTAGGCCAGGATTCGAGGAAGGACAGAAGCCTAGTGAGGGGAGCCCAGGATTTGGAGCTCTTTCCCCTGAGGACATCTGATGGTTCTAGAGTGGGCAGCTGAGAGACTGAATCATACTTTGGATTGCCTTGGGGGACTAGCAGACAGGGATTGGAGCCCAGGGCCCTGTTGGGGGACTTGGTGAACTTGCTTCACCGTGAGCTCGGTCCAGTAAAGGACTACATCCAAGAGGTGAGACTGAACCAGAAAGAAACAGACCCTTGCAGGCACTGCCCCTCAGCTTCAGATCATCTCAATTTGCTGAACTTGAACTGAATTGAACCCAGATTGCTAATGCCCCCCCCCCCCACCAGGTACCCAGCAGAAGTGAATTTAAATTCTACCTGGAGGAAGACTGCATCATACTGGGTATCACATTATTTCCAAACAGCAAGGAGTCTTACAAGTGCCAGGTCCCACGAGTAATCACAAATAACTAGTCCCATGGGAGATTAGACAACATGCACACAGCCCAGCACAAACAGAGAAAAGAAACAGATCCACAGGGGAAATGGGCATTCTTGGATCCAGACTTCTAATCTAAATAGATATGATGCTAAGTTCAGGATGGTTAAAGGGAAAATGAAAAATGAGAACGTAGAAAGAAAAAAAAAAAACTAAGTAGAAACTCTAGAACTGTAAGATACAGAAATCAAATTGTGAAGTTAATGGATGGGTTTGATGGCATATTAGATATAACTGAAGAGAGATTTAGCAATCTGTAAGATGGGTCAGGAAAAAAATTCAGGAAGAGGCCTGAAGAGACAGAAGTGTAGAAATAGTACAGGAGAGAGGGTGTATTAGTTTTCTATTGCTGCATAACAAATTACCCCAGACTTGGTGTTTTAAAAACAAACAAGCACCCATTCATAGTTTCATGGTTCTGTAGGTCAAAAGTCTGCACAGGCTTGCCCGGGTTCTTGCCCAGCATCTCACCAAGCTGCAGTCAAGATGTTGGCCAACAGTGCTCTTATCTGGAGGCTCTGGGAAAGAATGTGCTTCCAAGCAGCTGCAGGACCCAGTTCCCTGCAGCCATAGGTCTGAGGTCCCTATCCCTTGCTCTCTGTCAGCCAAGGGCCACTGTGTTCCTCAGGGCTCCCACAGGCCTTCTCACATGTCCCCCTCCATCCTGAAGGCAGCAGTGGTATGTTTGATCCTTCTCAGGATAAATATCTCTCAGACTTTCCCCTCTTCCCCCGAGCCAGAGCAAACTCTGCTTCTGAAGAGCTTTGTGATTAGATTACCCCCCAGCTCCTGTTTGTTAGTGAGTATGCTGAGCCCTGTTGTAGGACACAGGGTCCAAGATACATAAAAATCAAATGCCTAGAAATTGGTAGAACAAACTACTTTGACAGTGATTTGACATTATCTGCTAAGTATGTGCATCCCTACTCTTAGCTATCTATTCATCAGAAATGTGTGCAGAGGGGATGCCGAGAACATCTCTCCCTGTGTGAGAACATTTATGACTGTTTTTTGTAATCACTTCCAAACTGAAAACAACCAAAGTACCTGTCAACGTTCTGTCACATAGTCATGCAAAGGAATAATATAGTAGTGACATAGAATGAATTATAGCTACACACAACAGCAGAAGAGTCTCACCAATGTAACGCTGAGCAGAAGTCAGACTCAGCTGATTTTAAAAACCAGGCAGAAAGAAGCCATGGGGGCTATGGGGAGGGAGCTTGAAAATTCTTGTTTCTCTGGTAACAGCAAGGAAGTGATTATCCTAAGAGTCAAAAGTAGTTATCACCTTTGGGGGACAGGAGGGATAGTGATTAGTGATAGATGTTGGGGGGTGGGGGGAATGCTAACAAAACATGGCTCTTTGTGATAAATCATTGAGCTGAGGAATAGGAAGGGAAGTCAAGGAATGAATATCAGATAGACGTCACCTTCTCACCATACTCAATGTTGGAAATACATGGAGTTCGGAAAGAAAATTGATTTTGAAGTCAGAAGATCAACAAGCAAGGCCAAGGGCAGAATAAGGTCATTTATCTTCCATGCATTTTTTTCTGAGGAAATTTCTTGAGAATGTACTCCACCAAGAGAGAGAATTCAAGGACATGTACGACCAGAAACATGGAGGCCAGTGAAAAGAAACCCCAAGGTGGTAGCCATGCCGCCAGCCTTGAAAGAAACTCCAAGAAAAAATGCTGTCAAAAAGAACGGAGTAGACTCCAAACAATAATGGGAAAGGCTGCAGAAAGGGGTATTTTTCTTCTTAAGAGAAATTTGTGGTGGAAAACCCTAGAAAAAGTCATGGTCTAAGGTCAAACAGCTTTCAAAAGACATGATGTTTGAGCCATTGATGGAATGTAAGAAAAGAAAGTCCATTTGACTTCGACACCGGGAACAATCTCATTTTCTTGTGAGTGGTGACAAGGGTCATGTGTTCCTTAGAAAATGAAATGTCGTCCTGCCCCTGCGGTTAGGAGCACTGACCTGTGCATGTGTGTGCGCCCTCTGTGTCTTGGTTCTCAGTGTTTAGACACATCTGAAAGAGGACACACAGAAGACTTAGCTGTCAAGACCAAATAGATATGTCATTAGAGACAGAGTTTGGAGGAGAGGAAAGAGAGTAGAGCACTGGAGACCAGAGAGATGGAATGTGGTGGTCTTGTCTTACACACTGGGAGTCTGGAGGGTCCCTCCCTCCAAAGTTGATGGAATAAGAAGTTTAGGCACGTTGTTTAAGTAACTAAGGTGACCAAAGGAAAAGTTTAGAATAACACAAGAGCAAAAAACTGGGAAGTGTGGGGTTTTCAAGTAAAGGGACTAAATCTTTGGTTTTGGGGGAGCAGTTAGACAACTTCTGAAGTCGATAAATGAGGAAATGCTGATAAAAGTATATTCTTCGGAGTTGAGAAGGGACCATAAGAATTAAAACCAGAAATAATGGAAGGTGGTCGTTCCAAGGGTTGGAACTATGAGTGGAAGTGTGTGTCAGCTCAGAGGCTCAGAATTTAAGTTCATTTGGCTCATTTTGGACAAAAACTTTTTAGATCAAAAACGGCGTGTCTGTTTTCAAATTAAGACTTGAAATATAGTAGATAGAAATACACGTGTGTATGTTTGTTGCACAAATAGATTTATCTGTAACATTTTATAATTCATGTGAATGTTGCATTTGCATATGGGCATGTGGATTGACCCATGTGTACACATGTATGCGTAATGTGACCTGAATTAAAGAGAAATAATTACAAAGTAACATGGAGGTTCTAGCCTTCAATTTAAAACAGATATAATTAAGTGAAGGTTGTTGGCAAAAAAAACAAAACAAAACCTGAATAGGGGTGAATACTGGAAACAGTGCTACAGACTACATAGAATAAATACATAGAAACAATATTTTAGATGGTGCTTGGGTTCTCACATGGTCCGTAGCAGCTCTTAACCTCTGGTGAGGACCCGAAGGGCAAGAATAGCACTACCAGTGTCATTAGTATAGTTTATACCAAGTGCCCAAACAGGCTACTCAATTTTTCCTATTTTCTGGAGGTAAAAAGGAACCATGACTTTCAACTGGGAACCTGAGATGCCAGAAATGCAGCCTCTGCAAGATTTTATTCTTACTATAATAGCACAAGGAGTTATTTCTAGTCGAATTTTATATAGCCATTGCTTACATTAGGGCTTTTTTATCTTGGGGATTTACCATGAGCTGAGATCTTGGCTTCTGTTTCCTTTTTTCAGATTCTTTTGTCTGGGAAAAACACAATCAGAGCTTGTATTTGTTACATATCCTTCTCATGAGCTCAACCATTTCCTCCACTGCCATATGCCAGATTATACCTATTAATAACCAGTGACTTTTTTTTTTTTTTCCAACTTATTGGCCTATTCAAACTGAAGATTTCACTTCTTGGCTGATCTCACACGCTTTGTATTAAATTACTTGGTTCTGAATATAATAATCTCAACTCATAAGGAGAAGTCCAGGTGTGTGTCTTAACTGCAGCTGCCAAGTTCGTGCCTCTGCAAAGGAGTCAGTCCATCCCACACTCATAGACAACTTGCCTTGTTCTTTATGTGTAGAAGTCCCTTGAGTGGAAGCAAGCAGAAAGACATTTCCTTATTTGTTACTTATTTTTAAAGGGAATGCATTGAACGGGCATTGTGCATTGTAGTCTTTTCCAGAATCATCCTAATAGGTCCCTTATTATATTTCCTGATTATAGTGCTGCTTTTGATACAGTTCTTGGGATAAATGTTGCAGTCAAGAAACTAAGCCGTCCTTTTCAGAATCAAACTCATGCAAAGAGAGCTTACCGTGAACTCGTCCTCTTAAAATGTGTCAATCATAAAAATGTAAGTTATGTCTACATTTCCTCTGTATAATGTTGTCCACGATACGGTCATCTTGGCGGGGGGGGGGGGGGGTTTGGAAATACGTTGAGTTCAGACCTCGGGTAAACTAGTCATAACAGGAACTATTTAAGGGGTTCTATTTTCTTTCTTTTTTTTTTTTAAGATTTTATTTATTTATTTGACAGACAGAGATCACAAGCAGGCAGAGAGAGAGGAGGAAGCAGGCTCCCCGCTGAGCAGAGAGCCCGACATGGGGCTCGATCCCAGGACCCTGAGATCATGACCCGAGCCGAAGGCAGAGGCATTAACCCTCTCAGCCACCCAGGCGCCCCAGGGGTTCTATTTTCTTGACAAAATTCTTAATCAGCATTGGGGAAATTAAAGTCAGCATCATGGTCCTAGGTCTGACAGCAAGATCAGTTAACCTGTAATCATTTGATTTTCACTGTTTCTGTTTCTGTAAAATGGCAACAGTATTGACCTAAGAAACTGAGAAACAACTAGCTAATTTTTTTTAGAAAAACATTGTTCCATAAGGTAGCTTTTTACCTCGTATGATGGACATTTCAGTTCTAAATAAATGTGAGTAGATGGTGTGATACTCAAGATATCTGTGCTTTGACATCTCACCAAAATCAAAGCGCTATGAATTTCAAGGAGAAATTCTGTTTCTCCAGAAAATGAGGTATGCAGGCCCATTGTATGTCCACAGCTGGTCCCTGAACATTATTGTGAGGATGATTTTGATAACTTTGCCATGTTATTAAAAAATGGTTAAGTGTTATGTCTGGAAGGGGCTTTGGAGATCACCCCTTGAGACCCCTAATTTTGTGGCGGAGGAGGAGTGTTAAAGACTATACTCAATGCTACATGCCTCCCTTCACTTTAGCATTGATGCTGGATCTTTCTGGCGTATGGACATTACATATAAAACAAAGACAAGTTTATTCTTTTGAGTCTGTGGTTTGAGTTTGTTTTTAATTTCTCCAACACGTGCTTTGTTTTACTTATACATTTAAAATTTTTTTCAGGTTATGCACAAGTATGGTTATTGTTTTTTTTTAATTCATACAGTATAAACAAGAAAGCAAAAGTCATCAAATCCCTCAGATCATTATCATTAACATTTTGGTGAGCATTCTTACACGTGTACCTACATATTACATGAACACGATCAGCTGTGTTATGGTGCCTCCTGCTTTTTCCCTCGTGGAATACTCCTGGGCCTCAGATTCATTACATAGTACACATGCACAATAATTTATTTAACCAGTCACCTGTTACTGGATATTTGGATTGCTTCCAGATTTTGCTATAGTAACCAGTGCTGGAACAAACCTCCCTGTACTTGCATTTTGCCCACCTGTCCAGGTGAACTTCTTGTCAAAACGGGTACTGCATACTTCTGATTTTAGTATGTGCTGACAAATTGACCTCAAGGAAGACTGTCAATTTTACACTTTCATTAAGACTGTTGAGGGGGGAAAAAAAGGATTATCTAAGAATGTGTTTAATTTCAGAATCCCCCAGCACTATGTACATATTGTTAATTTTGTTGTTGTTGTACAAGAATCTGTTTCAAAAAAAAAAAAAAGAATCTGTTTCCTGTGGCCTTTGACCATTTTTCTCTTGGGCTGTTGGTCTCTTATATGCATTTATAGAGGATCTTTGTATAATTAAAGCTATCAACCCTCACTTCTTTTCCATTTGACCTCATTTAGGTTGCTTTTGCTATATTAGTTTTTTGGTGGTTTTTTGTTTTTTTGTTTCTTTTGGTTTGTTGATCTTGGTTTGGGTTTAATATGACACATGTTCTAGGTTTCCCATCATGTTTAGAAAAGGCTTTTTTCTACACCAGCATTACATAAATGTTTATCCACATTTTAGTGTTCTGTGGTTTCATGGTTTACATTTAAATCTTTGTTCCATGTGGAGTTGATGTGAAGATTCAGTATGGATCTGGTTTTATTTTGCTCTCAGTTAGCCGGCCACCCTAATCCTATATTCTCAGTCATTCGTCTTTCCCTTGGTCATTTGAAATGATTGAGGATGTGTGTTTGATGCTCCAGCAGTGGGACTCGTAGAGGCCTTCCCGCAACCTTCTTTAAGTAAATACGTAACACTGTGAAGGGTTCACCTGCATCATATTAAAAATACAGGTTTCGCCTTCATATTTCAAAACTTCCGAAATTTGTAGAGCGTATTTCAGTTTTCAGAGTCAACATATTGCTTTGGTGTTTTTCTACCCATAATGTCTACCTGTTTATGTTCAGAGCCCGAAAGACATTATGTGTTAAAACTCTGTCATAATGAGTTACTAGAGACACATCAAATGTGATTTGATTAAAAGTATATCGTCTTTCCAAGGTGAGAATCCTAATCATTTAACTTTTCTCAAATACCATGTAGTAGGATATTTTGGTAAAACTAATAAAAATAGTAAATACTGAGCTCTGCTATGATTTTTCAGTTTTAATACATTTTTAATGTTAAACTTAATTTTGATTAAATGAAGTTACCTGACATGCTGAGGAATAATAAATCTTCTCTTTCCAGATAATTAGTTTGTTAAATGTGTTTACACCACAAAAGACTCTAGAAGAATTTCAAGATGTGTAAGTATCATTTTTACTCAGTAACGCACCATGTATCAAAGACTAAAAATTTAGAAAAGAAAGTAATTGCTTTTCTTACTTAGGAAATGTAGGTAGCAATATATTTAGCCACTTTTTTCTGTGGAGGAGAAATATTAAGAAAGATAGATAATAGTATTCAACTATTTGTGCCTAGATATTATCATCTCCATAACCGACAGGATGACTGGAAATAATTCTTCAGAGCAGACAGTGACCATTAATACCGTTGATTTGCTTTGCTGAAATTTAAAATGTTTTTCTCCAGTGCCCCCAAAAGCCAGGATGATAGGGTTCAAGGCTTTACAGTTTTGAAATCATTATGTCACTAAACACCATGCAAGTCCAAAATCTGAAATAGAATTATCTTACAAACAGTAAAATATGAGTTTATCATATTGAAATAGAATGCCCAACTCATCCTAAATTGACTGGGGCGTTCATTCAACAAATATCTGATTGCTACTTGTGTGCTAGGCACTCTATCAGACTTGGCATACTTTAGTGACCCAAACAGGCCAAGATCCCTTTTATGATTAAGAATTGCAGGCCATCATACTTGCTCTTAGAGCTTTGCGAAAGCCAGAGAAGATACACAGTCAACGTAAGTAAGGAAGTGCCGCCATCTTAAGGATGTCACAAGTGTTCTAGAAGAAGTGAGCTGGGTTAGGGAATCAGAAGTACGGGGGTTTAGGAGTCAGGGAACATCCTAAGCAGAGGAGGAGAAAGACCTCACTGGACTGGGGATAAAGAAACCCTTGAAGGAGGCTCAGGGTTAGTCCTACAGATATTTGAGGGAAGGTGGGATTGAGATAGAAGGAACACAGGAGTAGAAGTGGGGCCATGCCCACTGTGCTCTGAGAGCCACAGGTGGCCAGTGTGGCTGGAGCAGAGTTGGGGTGGGGCTGGGAGGGGCAGAGGAGAGAAGAGGGTGAGCTCCCGGAGAAGTGATGGGGCCAGACCCTCCTGGGCCTCGAGGTCACTTACTTCAAGGCAAGGCAGTAAGACCCAGCAGAGGAGTGAGCTTCCTCCTTGGGACCAGCAGGGTTGGGGACACAGAAGCTCCACAGCAATGTAGGGGAAGGGTGATGGTGGTTGCATTTAGACCAGAGGGCACTAGGTAAAGGGGACAGACTGGAGGCTGAAACTGTCCTGAAAGGGGAGCCACTATAGAGGACTACAGTGTGAGGAAGGAGAAGCTCAGGGTGATGCCTGGTGCTGGCCTGAGCCCCTTGCAGGTGCTCCCAGCTGGGACAAGGAGGGCGACAGGCAGAGCCAGCTGGAGGAGGAGGTCTAATTGGGGGCTCAGTTTTGGACATGGGCCTCGAGATGCCTCTTGGATACCCAAGTAGGCCTGGGACATGGGCAGTTAGATACATAAGCCTGGCATTCAAGAGAGAGGTCTGGGTAGAAGGTACGAACTTGAGAGTTGATGGTCTGCAGATGGTGTTTAAAGTGTTGAGACCAGGGACCAGAGGAAATCACCAAGACAGTGATAGAGAAGAGGAGGAGGCCGAGGAGTGAGCACTGGCACCCCCAACAGTAAGAAGTTAGGAAAGGGAGCAAGGCTAGCCAGGACTGTAGGACAGGCCACTGGATTGAGCGACATGCAAGTAAGTCATCAGGGATCTTGGCAAGGACACACCATGGGTCACACACCCCATGGAAGTGGGGTTCAGAACAAATGGGAGAAGAATTGGAGATGACAAGTATAGACACCTCTTGGGGGAGTTTTGTTTGCAGAGAGAGCAAGAATATGGGGCATAGCTGGTGTGGGCAGAAGGTCAAGCATTCTCTTAACATGAGAGAAGTAACAGCATGATTTCTCTACTGGTAAGTATGATCCAATAGCAAAAAACAAACATATAAATAAAGATTTGGGAGAATTTGAATATTTGAGATTCTATTGTCTATGATTTAAAAATTGTTTTAATGTGAAATACATCATGTTGATAGTTTTTTGGGAAAAATTCTGCTAAGTTTGCTTTTTTTTTTTTTTACAAGATACCTTATAAATATTTAGAGAAAACAAGTTATCTTTTTTTTTTTTTTTAATTTTAGCCAGTACGGTAACTAAGTAGTAAGTTATTACTGTTTCATATAAATATAATTTAGTAACCATAAAGGAATTTTGGGTGATTTTTATATGTACATGGCTGATCTTTTTTCCCCCAGGTATTTGGTTATGGAATTAATGGATGCTAACTTATGTCAGGTTATTCACATGGAGCTGGACCATGAAAGGATGTCCTACCTTCTTTACCAGATGCTCTGTGGTATTAAACATCTGCATTCAGCTGGTATCATTCATAGAGTAAGTTGTGACGCCACATTAGTTTTATTTTTTAAGTCACAGTCGTTTTCCAGTCATGATTCTCCAGGCACAAAAGAACTTAATATTTTTTTAAAAGTTGCCAGTGTCAAAAGAATCCAAAGAAATTATGGGATTGTGTTGAGTTCCCAAATCCCACTGAGATTAGAAGACATCCATGGAGCGCCTTGTTTGCCTGAGCCTGCACGAGCCACTCCGGATGCAGACTTGAGCTGCTCGGTTTGATGCTGCAGAAAACTTACTTTTTTTTTTTTTTTAACCTTTAATTTTGAAGTAACTTAAAGTTTGAAAGTCACAAGAGTAGAACAGAGAACTCCCCAATGTTATTTACCCAGAACCATCTGTTTTTTCATTGTTAATATATTTGCCGTACTTGAAATCCCATTTTTAATGAGGCAAGAATTTAGATTTGGGGTGGGAAACAGTTAGAGGCTAAGTAGTAAATGATACCATTGCTTGAGAAATCATACATAAATTATGGCCCAAATACCCATTTCTTAGAGTCGTAAAGCTTTGCCATTGCAGCATCCTGGCCCCTTGGTGGGAACTTTTGGAATGGCCCAGGGTGGGTGTCCTGAGCCCCTAAACTGGGATTTGAATGACAGCTGGCTGTACGCTGTCAGGAAGTAGCATTTAAAAAACAGTGGATACAGTGTAATTCTCTAAGCTGCTCTTAGGAGTTTTTGTTTCTTTTTTGACTTGTATCACTGTGCAAGCAGAACATCATGATAGAATTTTGACAACTAAAATGTTGAGTGAGACTACAGGCAGAGATAATAGAATTGTGTTGGAAACATTCTTAGCATTCCCTAAATTATTACCATACTAATTCTGTCAACAGACTGTCTCTAGATATTATATTCCAACATCAAGAAGTTGTCATTTCTCTGAACCACAATCTGTGTGGGGAGAAAGATAGTGAGACCAGAACAAAGAAGCCTATTCATAGAGGAAAGAATAGAGAGATTTTCAATGGTGTGGTAGATCTGTTAGGTGCCAGGAAACGTTGGCTGCAACTGCACAGCCTGCCAATCCACAGAGGACCCAACTGCCCTTGCCCCTGGTCACAAGCCTCAGGTCTCGGACCCCAAAGGCCGCAGGCCTGGGCGGCATACCTGGTCCCCAGTCAGGGCCTGTGTGGAGCCTCATGCACGCTGGGCTCCTGACCGGGTGAGGTTATTTAAAATATGGCCTTTGCTGCCACCAGGTGTCCAGTTAAAATAATACAGATTCTGTTGACAAATTTGCTTTTAAATTAATATTACTCATTTTTTTCTTTTGTTTTTATTTAAATTCCAGTTAGTTAACCTACACTGTAATATTAGTTCCAGGTGTACAATATCATGATTCATCACTTCGATACACCCAGTGCTCATCACAACAAGGGCCCTCCTTCCTCCCCTTCACCTGTTTCCCACATCCCCCAACCTTCCCCCTTCTGGTGATCAGTACTTTATTCTCTTATAGTGAGGAGTCTGTTTTTTGATTTATCTCACTCTTTTTTTTTTTCCTGTTTGCTCATTTGTTTCTTAAATTCCACAGATGAATGATATCATATGATATTTGTCTTTCTCCAACTGAGATCTTTCACTTTGCCTAATAATACCCATTTTTTAATGAAAAATAAACATTTCCCAACATACCATTCTCTTTTGCTTCCTAAAATTTTCACAGTCCGTTATATAAATTAAGACACTCTTCCTAGCTCTTAACCACATTTTGTGTTACTTTCACACTTTAGAGTAAGTTTCTAGCCTTAATGTGTTAAGCCTTATCAGTTTTGTGAAGGAAAATGGTTTGCCTTACTCGTTCCTCCCTTCCTGGGTCCAGAGATTTGTGGGGAAGCAGTATCCTAGGGACCTTGCCAGGGCTGCAGCGCACATGCCCATGTTAGGGAATGTTCGGTCCCTGAAGCTTGGTCCCACTCCTGATGACCAGAATGTCAAAGAGCGTCCAAAGGGGTGTCTACTCTGCCCAGCACAGTGTTCAGAAACCTGAGAACACCCGAGCAGACGATCCCACCAAGCCCTTCTCCATCCTGTCCACCACCCCACCGGGCCTTGCCACTCCGCCTCTTTGTCTTCTACCTGTTCACACATTCATGGGTCTACTGGGCTTTGTGCTCACTCGTGAAAGTACCACGTGCTGATAGTGAGAAAGGGAGATAGAGCTAATCGCGAGAAGCCCCCCGTTGCCCACCCTGCCCACCCAGCCGGGACCCAAGAGGTGATGAAGAGCCCGTTAGTGGGTTGACAGTTGTCCATGAGCCTTTCTGGTCCTTTCTCTCATACACAGTGCCAGACACAAATACACATTTTCAGTTTTGCTTATTAAAATGTTTTTATACTAAATATAAAATTTAATTATTTGAAAAATAAAACATTGATAACCTCACCACTTTTTACCTTGTATGATTCAAAAACTTAAAAGAAGGGAAAGTCCTCCAGCTCTCTGCTCTTTCCTCGGGGTGGCTGGTGATAGCAGCTGGGTGTTTGCTCCCAAACTTGAGAGTGATTACCTTACTACCAACGTATCTGTGTGTACCGATGTCCTTTTCAATTTATACTTTTCAAATGGGATCACCTTATTTGTAATTATTCTGCAACTCTCTGAACAAGTTGGTTGATTTGTTCCTTATTTTAATCAAGGGTCAGATAGTTCTAAAAATATTTATTTAAAAAAAAAAAAGAGTCCCACTTCCTCCTTCTAATTTCTTGCTCCCCAGAAGTAATCTCAGTTCTTTCAGCTGTTATTTTGGTGTTTATCCTCATCCCTTGAAATAATACTAGATCTTTATCCATTGGCCTTTTTTTTTTTCCCTTTGGGGCATAAGGTATCACTTTAGCTCCCTCTCCCTGACCCAAAGCCTCCCTGCCCCCTCAGCTACCTTTCCCGTGGCCTGACCTCCCTGGTGTTGGCGGTGTCTTCGGGTTTGGACCAGTATGGGTGGTGTGTTGTCTATCACCCTGACCACCTAAACACCCCCCGCCCCCCGCAGCCTTTTGTTTACACTGCGATAGAATTTCTTTTCCTTTCAACTTTTCACCCCCAGAGTTAAGGATGCTTTTCACTTGGTTGTTTGCATTGTGGTCTTTGTTGTTTTGCTTTTCAAGGAGCTAGTAGTTTGCTCTGCCCTCCTTGCTAAGTTAACACAAAGCCTTCTGCCAAGCATCTAGGTTTCTTCTCAGTGTGTCCAGGTGATGCGCTGTTTCATCGCGGGTAGGCCCTTGCTCTCAGAGCCTCAGCGCTGTTCCCACCTTGACTGGCTGCCCCCCACCCCCGTACCTGATGCAGCAGTGGGGGTTATCCTGGACCTGACCCTAGCATTTCCCTGGGGCTTTCCTTAATATGCTTCCTGACCCCTTTCTGTCTTTCTCAGTTTACTCCCTTATTTTGGTAGAACACATCCTCCAATAGCTTCTGCAGAAGTGGTGCATGGGAGGTAAACTTTTCTGCAGCCTTGGATGCTTGAAACTCTTCATTCTGCCCTGCCTGTCATGTCATTCGTAGTTTGGCTGGATATAGAATTCTTAGTTACAAATCAGCTGCCCTCTGAGTTGTAAATGCAGGACCCTGTTTTAGTGTGGTGTAATTTGGCTTTTGAGCTTTCTTTTTTTTTTTTTTTTTTTTTTTTCAGAGAGAGAGTGGGCACAGGCAGACAGAGTGGTAGGCAGACGCAGAGGGAGAAGCAGGCTCCCTGCCAAGCAAGGAGCCCGATGTGGGACTCGATCCCAGGACGCTGGGATCATGACCAGAGCCGAAGGCAGCCGCTTAACAAACTGAGCCACCCAGTCGTCCCTTGGCTTTTGAGCTTTCTAATACCATTCTTACTCCAGATCATTTGCAGATGTCCTGTTGTGTTTTTTTCTGTGGATCCTCTAAACATGTTTCTTCATTGCTTGCGTTCTGAAATGTTACGACAATATGCCTTGATATGGAAATTGTTTTCATCCCTTGTGGTGGGCACTTGATGGCCCTTCAGTCTGGAAGGCTATGCCCTAGAGTTCTGGGAAATTTGTAGTATTTCTTTCAGAATGCCTGGTGTCAGAAGCTGGGTGGGGTGGGGCTGGGTCAGGATGCAGACCTCCACTACACTCATGCCCTCCCTGTGCCTCCCACCAGCATATCTGTTGCTGTTGTGCCAAGGCCCAAGTCTGGAATCTCGGTTTCAGTTTATGGGGCCATAGAGGTGAAGAAGGAGCCTGGGCCTCTCTTTTGGGGTGGAGCTAGGGAGATCTGCAAAGCCCTGAACCTTTCCTAGGCATTGTGGTCCCCCTTGTGGTGCTTGGGCTGCTCACTAAGTTTGGAATATACCGGACTCAGCCAAGTCATTTCCTGCCCCTCCGCCACTCTTTGTCCCCAGAGAGCGTGTGGGGTTTTTCATGGACAGCATGGCCTGTCAGGATGGGACTGGACCTGTGAGACTCGTACTAGGTGAAGGCCTATGAGGAAGAGCTGGGGAGTGGGCTGCAGGGGTTGGAGAGGCGGGTGGAAGGCAGCCCAGGGCTGAGCTGTTGGAAGGGCTGAGGGCAGGGCTGCAGGCTGCACTATAGCCCTCAGAAAGCTTCCTCCACCGCAGAGTCCCTGAGCTGCCTGCTGGAGTCTGGTGTCTCAGGAATGGGCTCCTGCCCCACGCTGTCACTGGCCAGGAGCCACACAGGTCAGGAGGAGCTCTGTGGTGCTCCCTGTGGGTCTCTCTTCCTGAGGGGAGATTGAGAAGAAGGAAGTTACACACCATAGCTCCTGTCCCAGCAGTTGCTCTCTGGGCCACAACAGACGCACACTCTCCCTTCTCCACTCTCTGTCCTCAGCTGTTGCCTTGCCAGGTCTCCGTGGCTTGCCTGCATGTGACCCAGATCTTCTTATCTGAGGGGTCTGACTCTAGTGGCTCAGAGCAGGCTACTGGGCCCACGGACCCAGCCAGCAGTCCCCTCCCCAATCCTGAAATTGTACGATCGGAACGGATACACTGAGCAGTTGGAGTGACCCCCGCGCTGGTTCCTTGGCCTACAAGGTAAGAGGTGTCACGATGGCAAAGGCCAAGTGGACACATGAGACTGTCCCACCAGGATAAGTCAAAAACATGTTTGATCTCCGGGGTCGGCATGGATATAGGAGATTCGGGCCACCACTGAAACTCAAGGAACTCAAGGGTGGTGCTCTGTGTCACAGCCCTGTTTGAGTCCCCAGTCCGGCCCTGAAGGAAACTCGGTGGTCCTGGAGAATGTTCACCATCAAGGCCTACGCAGCTAGTAGTGCTGGTTGCAGCTGCGGTGCTGGCCACCATAGAGCTCCTAGAACAGATTAATAAGGTCTTAGTATGGCATGAAGCCACTGACAGGGCAAATGCATTCTTCCGTGCTGATTGGGAGAGAGGGTCAGAAACTGTTCACACACAGGTGGGACAGACAGCATAGTGCTGTGTCATCACCTAGCTGGAACCATGGTGCTTTGGGTTGTTGCGTCTCAGGGTCCACTCAGAGCTTGTGTCCCACAGTCCTCCAGATGACTGCTTAGCCTCCTGTCTCAGGGTTCAGTCATCCCAGTGAGTGGCTGCAAGTACCTGTAGGGAAGAACCGGGGAAATCAAGGCAGCAAACACTTGTCACCATCTGCAGGGTCCTCCTTCCTAGGACACCACCCCAGTCATTGGGTTCTGATCTGAGAACTGACTGGGAAAAGTAGTGCCTTATGGGGTGACGTCCTCGGCCCCCTTCTCCTCCGCTCTGGCCCTTCTGTGGCTACAGTTGTTTCACGCATTCTTATTGTCTGTCCCAGGGACACTGTGCTCTCGTAGCCATCCCCACATCTGTGGGCCAAGCCCCAAGTTTGCGTGTCCTTTGTATCTTAACATGTGTTTCTTGTTTTCCCTGTCTGGAGTGGTTTTCAAGCTTTGAAAGGCCTGAACTGTCTTTCCTCTACCACCTTGAAGCCCAGAGTCCGGTTTGGTTTGGAAAGCTGCCGCCAGTTATGTGTGGAGGCTGAGGAGAGAGTGCTTTGGAAGTAGGGGGCCATCAGGAGCCCTGAGACCTTTTCCAGCTCCTCCTGTGGGTGGGCATCCCCAGGCCAGCACCGCTCCCAGGCCTGCCAGGACATCAAAGACAGCGGCTTTGCGTTTCATTATCACGATTTTCCAGCAGATGGCAGCAAATGGTGTCCTTCCAACCAAATCCGCTCCAGGGGAGAATTTTTAGGGGCTGGAGACTGGCCTGTCTTCTGCCTCACTCTGCAGTTCACTGAGCGGCGGTCGGTGAGCTGCTCTACTAACTCTTTTCCCTGTGGCTTTGCTTTAGATCAAGGCCACGGTGGATTCCAGAGGAAGAAATCAGCTTCCTCTAAAGAAAGCACCTTTTGACATCCCAGCCAACAGCATCAGGAAGTCTGTGTGTTGGCCAGCTCTGGATGTTGTCATTCTTTTCCAAAGAGAGACCAAAGATAGTTCCTTGTCATTTGGACATTTAAACAAAAAATTTTGTCTTCACAAAAGTTGAGCATTATCTCACCTGTTAGCAGTTTGTATTCTAACATGCCTGTTCTTGCCATAGTCCTGGTTTAAAAAAAAAAAAAAAGAAGAAGCTAGAGATAAATTGGTTCTTTGCCTTAGCTGTATGACTGCCTTCTTACAAGGCAGGGCTGCTGGTGTGTGTGAGGGGCTCACAGAGGGATGGGGGAGCTCCCGCGGGCTCCCCCACATCAGGACACATGGATGTGAGGATGAGAAGGTGGTGGCCAGTGGGGCCAGGGCATCTGCATGGGAATCGGTGGGAATTTTCATTGCATTTTCAAATATTACATATTTCTACCGAATCCAAGAAGTTGAGAACATCCAACAGTAATGAAACATAATTTTAGCTGATGGAGTTTTTAACTGTCTGAAGGCACACCTGCGTGCGCCCATCTGTGCATGTTCCTTGGAAGGCATTATTCAGGTGCTGGGCCTGACCCCTCACACCGAGTCTTCCCAGGTCCTCCTGTGCTCGGTGTGACTGGGGAGGACAACAGACCAGGGTAGCTGAGAAGGCACAATTTCTAGGGCGAATGTGCAGGCTGCCATCCCAGCCAGAAGTCAGATCCCTAGGGCCTGAGGAAGGATCTGGAGGTGAGAGGGTCCTCATGGAGAAAGGCCCGGGGTGGTGGAGGAAGAAACAGTAGAACTCATGTTCATGTGTCCAGGGTGTGGGGTTCAGGGGAGGGTGACATGTGTGTTCACACAGTGAGCCACTTTGGTGCATCCGCTGAATGAGGCTGGGCTCTGAGAGCTGAGAGCGCAGCCCAGGTCTCCAGTCACAGAACTGGCTCGGGCAGGGTGAGATGAGGGTGCCTTCTGGGTGGTGTGTGTGGTGGGGTGGGCTTGGGGACCATGGAATTCTTGTCTGAGAGAAGAAGGCTCCATTCGAAGATTGCGGAGTTGGAGAATTCTAGCCCCCTGCTGAGTAGTGTGGCAGCCACAAGCCACTTAGGGCTGTCGAGCGCTCAGAATGTGGCGTCATTGTTAACATGCAGTGGACTTCAAGAACAGTACCAAAAAAGGAATGTGAACTGTCTCAATAATAATTTCTGTATGTTGCTTCACATATGAAAGTGATAATGTTAATGGGTATATTGGGTTACATAAGATACCTTATTACAGTCCACTTCATTATTTTTTTTATTATTTAAGATTTTTAATTTAAACATATAATGTAACCCCACCACCCTCTCCCACCCCTCTCCCCCCCCACCCCCCTCAGTTTGTTTTATGACATTAAGAGTCTCTTTTGGTTTGTCTCCCTCCTGATCCCATCTTGTTTCACTTATTCTTTTCCTACCCCCTTAACCCCCACCCCCATTGCATCTCCTCTTCCTCATATCAGGGAGATCATGTGATAGTTGTCTTTCTCCAGTTGACTTATTTCGCTAAGCATAATACGCTCTAGTTCCATCCATGTCGTCGCAAATGCTAAGATTTCATTTCTTTGGATGGCTGCATAGTATTCCATCGTATATATATGTGTGTATTTGAGACCTTTCCTGTTTCTTGAGATAGGCTTGTATCACTATATATTTTCCTCTCAGGACTGCCTTTGCTGTGTCCCACAGATTTTGGACCGTTGTGTTTTCATTATCATTTGTTTCCATGGTTTTTTTCAATTCTTCTTTAATTTCCTGGTTGACCCATTCATTCTTTAGAAGGATGCTGTTGAGTCTCCATGTATTTGTGCTCTTTCCAAATTTCCTCTTGTGATTGAGCTCTAGCTTCAGAGCATTGTGGTCTGAAAATATGCAGGGAATGATCCCAATCTTCTCTTACCGGTTAAGACCTGATTTATGACCCAGGATGTGATCTATTCTGGAGAATGTTCCATGGGCACTAGAGAAGAATGTGTATTCTGTTGCTTTGGGGTGGAATGTTCTGAATATATCTGTGATGTCCATCTGGTCCAGTGTGTCATTTAAGACCTTTATTTCCTTGTTGATCTTTTGCTTGGATGATCTGTCCATTTCAGTGAGGGGTGTGTTAAAGTCTCCAACTATTATTGTATTCTTGTCAATGTGTTTCTTTGATTTTGTTATTAATTGGTTTATATAGTTGGCTGCTCCCATGTTAGGGGCATAGATATTTAAAATTGTTAGATCTTCTTGTTGGACAGACCCTTTGAGTATGATATAGTGTCCTTCCTCATCTCTTATTATAGTCTTTGGCTTAAAATCTAATTGATCTGATATAAGGATTGCCACCCCAGCTTTCTTCTGATGTCCATTAGCATGGTAAATTGTTTTCCACCCCCTCACTTTCAATCTGGAGGTCTTCAGGTCTAAAATGAGTTTCTTGTAGGCAGCATATTGATAGGTTTTGGTTTTTTATCCATTCTGAAACCCTGTGTCTTTTGATTGGGGCATTTAGCCCATTTACGTTCAGGGTAACTATTGAGAGATATGAATTTAGTGCCATTGTATTGCCTGTAAGGTGACTGTTACTGTATATTGTCTCTGTTCCTTTCTGATAATACTTTTAGGGTCTCTCTTTGCTTAGAGGACCCCTTTCAATATTTCCTGTAGAGCTGGTTTGGTGTTTACAAATTCTTTCAGTTTTTGTTTGTCCTGGAAGCTTTTTATCTCTCCTTCTATTTTCAATGATAACCTAGCTGGATAAAGTATTCTTGGCTGCATGTTTTTCTCGTTTAGTGCTCTGAATATATCATGCCAGTTCTTTCTGGCCTGCCAGGTCTCTGTGGATAAGTCTGCTGCCAATCTAATATTTTTACCATTGTATGTTACAGACTTCTTGTCCCGCGCTGCTTCAGGATTTTCTCTTTGTCTCTAAGACTTGTAAATTTTACTATTAGATGGCAGGGTGTGGACCGATTCCTATTGATTTTGAGGGGTGTTCTCTGCACCTCCTGGATTTTGATGCTTGTTCCCCTTGCTATATTAGGGAAATTCTCTACAATAATCCTCTCCAGTATACCTTCTGCTCCTATTTCTATTTCTTCTTCTTCCAGAATCCCAATTATTCTAATGTTGTTTTGTCTTATGGTATCACTTATCTCTCGAATTCTCCCCTCGTGGTCCAGTAGTTGTTTGTCTCTCTTCTGCTCAGCTTCTTTATTCTCTGTCATTTGGTCTTCTATATCACTAATTCTTTCTTCTGCCTCATTTATCCTAGCAGTAAGAGCCTCCATTTTTTATTGCACCTCATTAATAGCTTTTTTTATTTCAACTTGATTAGATTTTAGTTCTTTTATTTCTCCAGAAAGGGCTTTTATTTCTCCTGACAGTGTTTCTCTAATATCTTCCATGCCTTTTTTGAGACCGGCTAGAACCTTGAGAATCATCGTGCTGAATTCCAGATCTGACATATTACCAATGTCTATATTGATTAGGTCCCTAGCCTTCGGTCCTGCCTCCTGTTCTTTTTTTATGGTGAGTTTTTCCGCCTTGTCATTTTGTCCAGATAAGAATCCGCTGTTCTCCTTGTTAAGTGAACTTGGTCTTGGCTGGATTTCTTGTTGATCTTCTGGGGGAGGGGCCTGTTGTAGTGATTTTCAAGTGTCTCTGCCCTAGGCAGAATTGCACCGCCCTTACCAGGGTTCGCTTTCTTTTGTTCTCTGAACGCTTTCCGTAGAGTTTCGGAGGACAGGAATGAAAATGGCAGCCTCCCAATCTCCAGATCGGAGGAGCCGAGAGCTAGGGGCCCCAGTCTTCAGTGCGCCTTCATAGAAAAGCGTTTAATCACTCCCGTCTCCCCAGCCTCCGGCCGCGCTTGGAGAAAATCGTGCGTCATCAGTCCCGTCTCACTGGCTTCTGGCTGTGCTCCGAGGTCACCCAGCCTGTGACCAAGCGTCTCTGTCTCTGGCAGAGTCCCACCTGGAGTCTCCAAACCCCGTAGATCCCTGAGCTCTCCCGGGTCGGAGTCTCCCCGGATCTTGTGGGGACCCCTCGCACAGAGCACCAGCCCGTGTCACAGACCACGGCTCTAGGAAACCCTGAGTTGAGAGCTCACTCCTCGGCTCTGTCACCGCAGCCGGCTTCCCTGCTCTAATACCTGTGAGCTCTGCGACACTCAGACACCCCCGATCCTTCTGTGACCCCACAGGACCTGAGTCCACGCTGTCCCCGTGAGGTCTTCACCCCAGTTTAGCCTCTGGAGTGATGTCCCTCCATGGAGCAGACTTTTAAAAGTCCTGATTTTGTGCTCCGTTGTTCCGCCGCTTGCCGGGAGCCGGCCCCTCCCCCCGGGGTCTATCTTCCCGTCGCGTTGGATTCACTTCTCTGCTGGTCCTACCTTTTAGAAAGTGGTCGATTTTCTGTTTCTAGAATTGTTGTTCTTCTTCTCTTCGATCTCCTGTTGGATTCGTAGGTGTTCGGAATGGTTTGATAGGCTATCTAGCTGATCTCCTGCTGCCTGGTGTCGTCTCAGCCTGCTACTTCTCTGCCATCTTGACTCCTCCCCTACAATCCACTTTATGTGTTTGTATTCATCCTTCCTAAGGTGGCTACTAGAAAATGTGAATTCCATGTGGCCTGTATTATATTTCTGTGGGACAGCTGGGGACTGAAGGAGGAGCAGGTGTGGAAGAGGGATAGCTGGGTTCTGTTGGAGCTCCTTAAGCAAAGGGATGTCGTGAAGTTTCCCACATAGGGATGCGGGTAACCATCTGACTTCTTGAAGCAAATTTGTATTTGTTCTAGTTTGAGAGAGTTGGGTTTTCCCAACTTCCAATGTTCAGTTCTAACCCCCCTTGGTGTCCCAGAACTCCGGTACCTGGGCAGCCCCCAGGCTCACAAATCTCTGCGGTGCAAGGTTGGCCATGTAGTGTGATCTGGGTCGTCGCGCTCACCTCAGCCATCTCTGCCCTAGGACTTGAAGCCTAGCAACATCGTAGTAAAATCAGACTGCACGCTCAAGATCCTTGACTTTGGCCTGGCCCGGACGGCGTGCACCAACTTCATGATGACTCCATACGTGGTGACACGTTATTACCGGGCGCCTGAAGTCATCCTGGGCATGGGCTACAAAGAGAATGGTGAGTGCAGGCGGTGCCGCTGCGTGGCCACGGCTCACCACTGGCAGCATCCCCGGGCCGCAGGAAACACCCTGGGGGGGCCCACAGGTGCAAAGTCATTAATCTCATGTCTCCACTGGCCGAAGTCACCGCTTCTACAAATTCACTTTTGAAACGAGTATTTTTGACCATCTCCAACTTTAACATGCTTAGTTAGGATACGTGTGCAGGCCTACCACACCAGCAGTACTGAAAACCTCCCCAGGCCCCCTCCAAGTCTCAGCCCCCGTAGGGAGCCATTACCCTGGTTTCCAGTACCAAAGCCTGGTTTTACCTTATTTTTGAGCTTAGTATAAATGGAGTGATACATGCTGTCTTTTGTGTAAAACTGTTTTTTTTTTAAAGATTTTATTTATTTATTTGTCAGAGAGAGTGAGCACAGGCAGACAGAATGGCAGGTAGAGGCAGAAGGAGAAGCAGGCTCCCTGCTGAGCAAGGAGCCCGATGCGGGACTCGATCCCAGGACGCTGGGATCATGACCCGAGCCGAAGGCAGCTGCTTAACCAACTGAGCCACCCAGGCGTCCCTGGTTTTTTAACATCAACACTTAACTTACTCAAACAATATCAGAGCCCTTTGTAACTTAGCTCTCGACAAATTTGTCAAAAAGAACTCAATCACAGTTACTCGCTAAGAGTCTGAAACTTCGTGCAGGTGATCTGGACAGTCGCCAGTGGCTACCCCCCCACCCGAGAGATGCCTCTCTATGGCTTCCTGGTGGCCCCATTGGCTCCTCCCATAGTGCTAAGCAGGGCCACCAAGTAGCCCTCCGTCTGGCCCTCAGGCCCCAGGGAAGCCCAGACCAGCGCACCTGCTCCCGGAAGGTCCTGCAGGCATGACAGGGTGGCAGAGGGTTGCACAGTGGGCGTGGTGTCCATACTTGACGACAGCCGGGCTTGTCTTTGTTGGGAGGGGGTTTGAGAAAGCTGCATGGGGGTCTCGGGCTGGTTTTAATCACCTGGTGTTTGGTAGTGGACATCTGGTCTGTCGGGTGCATCATGGCAGAAATGGTCCTCCATAAAGTCCTGTTCCCAGGAAGAGACTGTATCCTTCACAGGGAGAGCCCCAGCATGGGCCGTGGGGGTGGGCGGGCGCCTGCCTACACATAGCTCTGGGGGCACAGCCACCTCTTCTGTCGGCGGGTCTGTTTGTTTCCCATGCTGTAAAGTGCTGGACCCTTGGGCACTACAGCCCAGACTTCCGGAAGCCGAAGGCCACACTGGAGGCCGGCAACCGTTCGCACCGTGGGGACAGCTCCACTTAGCTAACCATTTATTTTTCCATATTTGTGTGTTTAGTACACTGTTAGAATTCCTTTTCTTCACCTTTGTTTTGTTCATGGCACATCATAATTTTATCATTTCATTTTATTTTCAGTTGATATCTGGTCAGTGGGTTGCATCATGGGAGAGCTGGTGAAAGGTTGTGTGATTTTCCAAGGCACTGATCGTATCCTTCCCGGGACCTTCCTGGCCTTGCTTTCCATAAATGCCGAGGCCAGCAGGAGCTCGAAAGGAAAATGTTGTATTTGTAGACTGTATCCTGGGGGGGGGGGGGGGTCTTTATTATGTTTGTTAAATTAGTGTCACAAACCAAATGGTTCAGTTTTATGTTTTCTTTTTCACTTGACTACCTGTAATGACTTTGTTAAGGCTTAGAGTTACATTAAACCGATTATATTAGTTTTAATTTTATCAAAAATAGCTTAGGAATTGATTTACTCTGTCAAACATATTTTGATATTTAAATGAAAAATACTGTTTATTTAGTTCATTCAGTTAATTTAACGAGAAAGGTTGCTGTCTAAGTTTAATAGGCCAGTATTATTTTGTCATTCAATTGTTAATATACCATTTTGCTAGTTATTGGTATGGACTAAAATATTTTCTCCCAAAGTAAGAACTGAAGCACACTACGTAAGACTGAAGTAAGAGATCAAAAGGGAAAGTTTGGTGAGGAACAGTGTATGTTAATTTTCTTGCCTGTTACTTGGCTGACATTTTGCACAAATTTTTAAAAGATCCATCTAGAAGGTTCTTTTGTGACACACCTGGAGAAGTCTGAGTAAATATAATATGCAAAAGATTAACTTATACTGTGGTCAGCAAATCACACTAATAACACAGAGCATAAAGCAGAAGAGACAATATGATCGTTAGAGTAGCTTTCCTTGATCATGCTCCTCATATTCTCCCATCTTTAATATCTTTCACTCTAACATATTCTCTTTTTCATTTGTGTTCTAACCACTTACAATTTCCATTAGTCTTTGATTTTGTTTTTTCCTTATGAAAGCTTAAAGTGGTCTCTGTCCGTTGGCAGATTGATGGTTATTTTTAAAGGAGATGGAGCTGTGTAGTCAGTGTTTTGTATGTGTTTTATTAAAGTTATTTTAGTTTTTTTATAATTTTATGAGGGTGATTTTCTCGTAATATAAATTCTTTACAACACAAATGTGGAATGAAAAGATTTTGTTCCTATCATTTTATTTGCCTTCCTTGACATTTTTCACATCACAGATTTTATGTGAAGTTAAATACAGCATTTTATTTTGTTCTAATAAATTTTCTGGCAGTTTTCCATTGCCTATCCTTTGATTCGCTTGTTCCGAACTATAAATAAGGAGGTCTTTATCTTGCAAACAGACTCAGCTTAAAAGGGAAAAGTTGATGTATTCTAAAGATAAATAATTTAGAAGGATCTACTTAACATTTCATTGGTCTCAATTCTTACTCATTTTGTGCCCTTCCTTTTTTGAATTAAGAAATGTTTTCTTCAGAAAGTACAAAAACTGTGGATACTTTCTGGTGCACTACGAAGTTAATTTGAAGTTCCTCCCTTAAGTGTTAACATCTTGCCATGTTGGTAACTAATATTTTTTATATATCAGGCCACCTGATGTCATTCTCAAAATATATTTACAGGGTTAACATCATTTTCCAAAGGCAATTTTTGCCCACTATTTCAAACATGAGATTAAAAATTACTAGAATGGGAAAAGATTCTGGCAACCAAACTACAGTGCTTGGAGATGTGCTTCAGATCCATGACCTGGGGTAGAAGAGGACCTCCTGTGCCCACAGTAGCCCATCAGAGACAGGGAGCTGCCCCCCTCAGGTGCACAGGAGTCCAGGCCTCCCTCAGCCTCAGTCCCCCTTCAGCATAATGAGAGGCCCATGGGAGCCAAGGGATAGGAGCACACGCACACACCCAGAAGGCCTACCAGGCTTGTTGGGGGTGATGTTTCCCTTCCCACCCTTCCCCTTCCACCTGTTAGTCTACAGAAATGACCCTTGATCATGAACACACTAAACATTTACTCAGTACCTGCCCTTTTCTAGGCGCCTACCTGACTTACGTTGGAAAAGGTCGTTCCAGCTGCTGGGCCGAAGGCAGACAGACTCATGGACAATAGCAGGAGCAGGGAGACGAGGGATGTTTCAGAGGATCAGTGGGAAGTGAAGGTGGTGAGGAAGTGAAGGAGGGTGAGAAGGGCTTCCCCATCCAGCTCCGGCAGCATATAGGAACACTGGAAGAGTGAGGGAGGAAAATATGCTAGTGACTCCAGTGGCCAGAGCCCATCCCCCGAGCCTGTTCAGCTCCCTGGCTTCTTCCACAGTAATGTGATTGCATTTTTCTAAGACAAACCTCCATTCCTTTTTCTTTTTTTTACAACTTTTGAAAATGGGTTTTTAAACATTGCTATTTACATGACTTTTTTTTCCTGGCCTGTATTCTCTGTTATCATTGTTTACAGTCTCAGAATCACTTTCCAGCTCATAATGCCCATTATTCCAAGCCCCCTGTGAACTAGGCAAAGCTGGTATTTTCTGCATTTTACAAACAAGCAAGTTGGGAGCCAAGGGAGACTGAGTGTCCAGCACCCGACACATGGTTAGAGCACAGTGGAGTCTGAAACCCAGGTCATGTGCTCTGAAAGGAACTAAGATGCACTCTAGGGTACTGCAGTGATGGTCAGAGTCAGTGCCAGGGGAAGGAGAATGACCTCGAAAAGCTGTCCATTTAAGCCCCGTCCCAGGCAGGCCCGTGGTCCCGTGGGAGAGGTTGGGGCCTGGGCTCAAGAGCCCCGAGCCCTGGCTCACGCACCATACCCCTCAGGGCCTCTGCTTCCCCAGCTGTGACTCCAGGACGCAGGGCTGTCTACTTCAGGGAGCTTTTGAATCTAAGTAGCCTCGGTGTGAAAACTGACTTTGGTTTGCCGAAGTCCTATTTATCTAACTCCCGTCTTTCATCACTTCTGTCATGGGTATCCTTCAGTTACAAGATAACTATCATTTGGTCTAGAAGGGGAAGGCATACGTCCCTTGGTGGGTCAGTCTAATATACTGTGACCAGAGTTTAGAAAGGCACAGAGGTTTTAAAACTAGTCTCCACTTTGGAAACCCACACCGTATTTTCATATCATATCAAAACACCTGTGGGATGGCCTCACTCATTACCTGTCAGTAGGTCGAAAGAGGGTTTTCGTGTTTCTTTGAATGATGCTGCTCCATGTAACGTGACCATAAGGCCCTTCAGTTGTATTTTCCTCAAGAGACTCCTTAGATATTGATCAGTGGAATAAAGTCATTGAGCAGCTAGGAACACCGTCTGCGGATTTTATGAAGAAACTGCAGCCGACCGTGAGGAATTACGTAGAAAACAGACCGAAGTACCCCGGCATCAAATTCGAAGAGCTCTTTCCAGATTGGATATTCCCATCAGAATCCGAACGAGACAAAATTAAAAGTAAGAGGCCCTTTGTTTCCCTCATCCCTGTTTCCACAGTCTGGGTGCCGCTCTCGGCCTCTTCAGGCCCTTGTTCTGATGCCTCTGGATGTGGGGAGATAAAATAGTGGAAGCCCTCAAATAAAGTGAGGTGCAGGCCAGCCTGAAGGCTTAGAGACCTGAAAGTTCTGTCCTCTGTCCTCGACAGAACGGCCACGCTGAAACCTTTGGTCAAAATGAAAAGGTTTGCGTCACTCTGAACCAGTCTTATCTTAATTATAGCAATTGGAAATCACAGTCTTTATCACTTCTCGGCCTTTTGGTTAAGATCAAGTGTGGAAATCACAGTCTTTGGGTTTAAGGAACACTTGAGTTAAGATTCTAGCCCATAGTTGGATAAAATAAAGCTCCTCTTCCCCTTCTCCTGTGCCCATCACTAAAGCTGTGATTTAAGGGAAAGATAGATTTCTCTCCACCGCAGGGTAAACTGTGCCTCTGTCAGAAAAGCCCCATCTCTCCTTTGCCTACTGATGTGAACTTTAATTGCCAAAACCTAAGTGAGTTACTGAGCCTGTTGGTTTTTTTCTAACAAGTAATCTCTAGATTTTTTTTTTTTTAAGTGTATGTTGCCAATGTTAACACGCAGTTGGGCATAGGGGAGGCATCCATGAAGTGTTCAATCATAGGCAAACATGAGATCATTGTATGGCTTCAGAGGTCTCTTGTAATCCGTCTGGAGGGCAAATGAAGAGAAGAGCCTGCCTGTGCTCCATGCCTGCATGTCAAGCAGTGCGGCGCTTAGCTGGGCCCCTGTGCCCTCCTTAGTGGCAGCTCTCCCCAGGCACCATGTCAGCCTCCTGTTGGCCTGTGTCCCCCTGGTGCCCTGTCCACCCCCCCCCCCACCCAGATCCAAAGGCAAGAAACGGAGGTCAAAACCTGATGGTAGTAAAAGTGGCTCCTTGGCTTATTCATAAAGAAAAAGCCTTGATTGATCTGGAGCCTGTCAAAAAATTTCTCGAGGTGAATACATCTCTGTTCTGTCTGCACTGTCACATTTTCTCTGTGCTGTTCTGTGGCTCAGCATTCATGTTTTTGTCTTAACAATTTGTTTCCACCCTAGCAAGTCAAGCCAGAGATCTGTTATCAAAAATGTTAGTGATTGATCCCGACAAGCGAATCTCCGTGGACGAAGCTTTACGTCACCCTTATATTACCGTTTGGTATGACCCTGCTGAAGCTGAAGCGGTAAGCCTGTGTTCCAGAAGGACTTGTAGGGGAGGGCAGGGTGTATGTTTCCTCGGATCTTCCATGGCTCAGTCCAAACAGCTGCGTGAGGATAGCAAGTTCGAGATTCCATATATTTTTTTAAGATTTTATTTATTCATCCAACAAAAAGCACAACCAGGGGGAGCAGCAGAGTCTCCTCTGAGCAGGGAGCCCGATGCGGGGCTCAATCCCAGGACCCTGGGATCGTGACCTGAGCCAAAGGCAGATGCTTAACTCACTCAGCCACCCAGGTGCCCATGAGTTCTAGATTTCAGAGGACTCCTGACTACAAAGAGCCAGGGGTCGTCTGAGACCTGAGTCCCTTTTAGGACCCTTGCTCCTGGGGCCCATGCTCCGTGTAGCTCAGGAGTGGACATGCCTGTGCTTTTATCTTCCTTTATACACAAGCTGGTGTAGGATCGTAATGCTACCACTTACGAAGCCCCCAGCATATGCCTGGCAGGGTGCTGAGTGGTTTGCTTGTAACAGCTTGTTTAGGCCATCCCATCAGAGAGGCTAAGAAACTTGCTGAAAATCCCAGGACTACCTGTCCTTCCCCAGAGGCACCCGCCGGGAGGTTCCCAGGTCGGTCCCACTTGCGAGTGTGGGCCCAGGGGCATTCTGCCTTAGCAGCTGTGGCCTGGACGCTCTCTGCCTCTAAGACGTAACCTCGTGGGGGCAGGCTCACTATAGGCCTGGCTCATGGGCTTCCCCACCACAGTGAACAGTGTTTCATGTGAAAGGAGTCCCATTTATCAACATGTGCTTTTGAAGCAGGTCTTTGGAGCAGCCCTGTGCGAGTTGGGGACTGGGTAAGCGGGCTCTAACGTGAAGAATTGCAAATCTGAGCCTGCATGGTCCTCGTCTAGGGCGGGTCGCTAGGAAGCGGCTCATGATTACTGCTTCATAGGTACATTTGGGCAGATGCCCTGAGAGTGTTTGGTGAGCATGTCATTGTTAAGAGAACCGCAACAGCTCCTTTTTTTTTCTTCGTTAATTTCTCCCTAATTATTTTGATTCGCAAAGTGATGTAACATCACACTTCTGAAGAAACCTTTAAGGAGCCATGTATTGAGTGAAAGCCACGTGATAAATAGATGAGAATCTCCCCAGTGATTTTACCATCTTCATGCCTCATTACGTTTATAACTGTTGACTTCACATGTCATTTAATTTTCAGCCACCACCTCAGATTTACGACGCCCAGCTGGAAGAACGAGAGCATGCGATTGAAGAGTGGAAAGGTAATGGCAGATCGGACTTTGCCCCTCGCTTGCCGTGCAGTTGCTCGTTAGCAGGAGCCCTTCTAGGGAAGCGACGAGAGGCCTTACAGCCCCTCTTAGCCCATGTCTTCCCACTCCCTAGTAGAGAAGGAACTTGCAGATAACAGAGAACAGCCGGTATCAGCTTCAGTTGGCTTCTGAAGATTGTGAGATTCACCGAACAGCCCACGGGCAACTAAGCTCATAACCAGGAGGTGGAAGAGCAATCCCCCATTAAAAAGCAGAATCAGGGGGCACCTAGGTGGCTCAGTGGGTTAAAGCCTCTGCCTTTGGCTCAGGTCATGATCTCAGGGTCCTGGGATCGAGCCCCGCATCCAGCTCTCTGCTCAGCAGGGAGCCTGCTTCCTCCACTCTCTCTGCCTGCCTCTCTGTCTACTTGTGATTTCTGTCTGTCAAATAAATAAATAAATAAAATCTTTAAAAAAAACACACACACACAATCAGTAGGAATTGAGAACCTGGGTCAGTGCAGGTCAAACATGGCACCGTGCTTTGCCCAAGCACATTACGTCTGCTCTCCCCAGGGCGACTAGAGAGCCGGGACCTCCATGAACACGAGCTCTTCAGGGCGACACACACAGCCACGCCCCGTGGCCCAGGAGATGCTCAAGGCATTCTCCTCTCAGCTCACAAATGCTGAAACTCTAGGAACCCTTGATGCTTCCCTGGTAGGTTGTTAGCTTCACTTAGAAGTCAGAATCAAGGAAACTAAGGTTGAAGCCAAGAAATGACTGATGAGTTTGGATAAATTGCTGGCCAGGCTGGAGGGGCTTCTCCCCCACAGTTGGATACCGGCTCCATTTGGAGAACCCCTAGTAATGACAAAAGAAATGCTTGCAAACGGCACGAAAGTGTGTACTTTCAAATGCTCCACGAGAGCCACTTTGGTAGTCCCCCCGCCCCTTGTAGGACCCCCTGTGGGTACAGAACCACCTTCAGTCAGGTTGAGAAGATGTAATGTATCGAAATGTGGGTGTTTTGGTCTAGGTAGATAGTATTATTGAGTTAACCGTATATCACGGTTAAAAATAAGGCATCGGGTGCCCTCAGAGTAGTCCTGATTGATTAGGAAGCAGGGTTCAGAGATGCAGAGAAACTGATGGAGGCTACTACCTTGCGTTTCTGTTTGAAGAGCTGATTTACAAGGAAGTGCTGGACTGGGAAGAGAGGAGCAAGAACGGCGTGGTCAAAGATCAGCCTTCAGGTTAGTGATTGCTTTGATAGCTTGAGCCCAGTCTCCGTTCCCCTGTCCAACTTTCCTAAATGGCAGCAGTGCGTGGGACGCCAGCTTACTCAGCCCTGGGTCCGAAAGCCCCTGGTGGGAGGTCGGCTGCCTGCCTGGGGTGTGGCGGTGGCAGCAGCTGCCGGGCTGCGGCTGCGCGGTTAGAACTGGGTTAGAACCAGCTTCCATGCTGGCCTCTGCTCCTGCCAGCTCCACCTACAGATGGGGGAGCGTGACCCTCTCTGGGCGGGCTGCACCCGGCTCCAGAAGAAAATCCGTGCAAATCTCAGTAAAACGCAGTCTGGTTTCCTTGTGAGAAAGCTGTTCATTGAATTCTCCCGCATTTGTACTTGGCCTCCCTGGTGGCCGATTCCCCGTGGAACTGTCGGAGACAGAAACGCGTGTGGTGTTCTCGAGCAGGGTCGTAGGGCTCCACTGCTCCCTGAGTGAGATCGTTCCATGTTATATTCATTCTCTCACCTCGCACCCCCCCACCAAGCCCGCACACATGCACACAGAGGCGCAGACGGCACTGCGGACTCTCTCTTGAATTTTATGTTCAGCATGATGTAGTGTCAAGTATCTGGAGATTATATAACTTCAGCACAGAATAGGTGCCTGTGGTTAACGAGGCACAAATTGAAGACTGAAGGCACTGGCCTCTGAGAGCTCAGATGTCTTATTTTTGCTCACACTAGACTAAAATACAGGCCCTAGGAAATAGCATAGTATTATATACCTTAAAGAATCAAAATGTCAGTTTTCAGGATGTATAAAACAAAAATAAAATGAGTAGGAGGCCACTAATTTTTTTCCTTTTTGTTTGTTTGTATATAGTTTTTATTTTAGCAGGGTTTTCTTAATTTAAAAAGCCAACATCTAGTGCATCATTAGTTTCAGATGTAGTGTTCAGTAATTCATCAGTTGCATAGAACACCCAGCGCTGCTCACATCACGTGCCCTCCTTAATGCCCATCATCTAGTTACCCCATCCCCCCACCTCCCTCCCCTCCAGCAACCCTCAGTTTGTTCCCTAGAGTTAAGAGTCACTCAAGGTGTATCTCCCCATCTGACTTTTTTCCATTCTGTCTTTATTGCAAAAGAATTCTTCCAAGGTTGCTTCTTTTTCCCTCAAACTAAGTATTGATGACTGTAGCTGAAATGTCTGATGACCCTCGAGCCCTTATTTGGGCTTCAGCCTTTTGTGACACTGAGAGTTGTAGGATAAATTCACCAACTTTCTATGAATATCTTTTTTTAAAGAGGCAGGTGTTTTTCAGCATGATTATATGCATGCATGGATATGATGTTCAGCGCCTAGGAAGAAAAGGGGGATGTTTGGGATCCTGGGCCCAGAGAAGGACTCCAGGAAAAGCTGGGCACAGGCAGCTGGCTCACCACTTGTCCACACTGGCAGTGAGGCCTAGAGCCACAACAGCAATGGAGGGACGGCCCCAAGTCTCGCTACCCAGACCCGCAGCAATGTTGTGCATCAGATTTTATTCTCCTTGGTTTTCTTAGCACAGATGCAGCAGTAAGCAGCAACGCCACTCCGTCCCGGTCGTCGTCCATCAACGACATCTCGTCCATGTCCACCGAGCAGACGCTGGCCTCAGACACAGACAGCAGCCTCGATGCCTCCACGGGACCCCTCGAAGGTTGCCGGTGATAAGGCACGAGCCACAAGCTCGTCCTCCGTGAAGGAGTTCTCGCTTCCATGGGCCTGAAATGCTTGGAGGCTGATGGAACCAAATAGAAAAACTCCATGTTCTGCATGTAAGGAACACGATGCTTGCCCCTGCTCAGTTCCAATAGGATTGCCTGCCTAGATTTCACAGTGAAGCAGACTGTGTCTGAAGAACACAAGTGCGAGCCACACTCGTAGAGATGTTGTGCAAGGTCATTTCAGGTGAGCAATTAGAGTAGCTGATTTTGTTTTACTTTTTTTAAAGTTGTACGGTAATAGTGACAATTTCTCATCCTCCATAACTGTTGGGACTTATATGCATGTGACCACATGTGCTTGCTCAGGCTTGCCCTCTAGCACTTTGGAAATCAGTATTTAAATGCCAAATAATCTTCCAGGTAGTGCTGCTTCTAGAATTTTCTCTTAATCCTCTTGAGTAATTTGGTGTCTGTCCAGGAAAAAATAGGTTTATGTGTCTTAATTGGCCACCATCATATTATCATATCTTACCTTCTTTTATGGTATGATTTATTCTATCTTTTGTATTTCAGAAGGAATATAATTAAATCTATTTAATAAATAAAAAAATACAACTTTTCTTAAATCTGTCATGTTTTGGGCTGAGAATTATCACTGCTAAAACTGAGACACCTCTGTGGACACTGTTTGCTCTAAATTGTCTTAGTCTGGGATGACTGTACCTTTAGCTTTACTGCAGGATAAAATTTTCCATTTTGTGCTGCTTAAGACATATATGCCTTTACAATCCTAATCTCCCCTCACTCCTTTCTTCTGGTCTTCTGGACTCATTAATTTAAACTGCCACCTAGAACTTCGCCTTCTTTGTTAGACGCCTAACACTCCACGTCAGTAACTTGACGGCAGATTCTCAAATCCATTAGTGGCAAGAGTAGAATTTGACAGAACGGTCACTGAAGACGATTGCAGTGACTTCCTGAGCACTTGCTTCATCCAGGACTGGTCCAGGGTCCTTCCCCGAGAGAGGCACCATCTCCTGGGGCAGCGTTTTCAGTCTCCAACCTAACACTCTTACATGATTTTCTTTTTTTGCTGAAAGAAACCCGGTAAACCACCCCCTCTTCCCCACCCCCCAGCTTGGATCTGTTTTAGGAAGCAAGGCGATTCAGAACACCTCTGGGATGGAGGTGTTTTCCAGTTCATGGAGCATTTCCTTTTCCTAAAGGGAAACCCATGGATCTTTTGGGAAACCCCCTCATGGGGTTGTGGAGGAAACACGCTTAGGAGTAGTGATTAACTATTGAGTATTTTCTGATTTAAAACTGCTCACCTGAAATTGATGCTTTCAGACTTTCTGATGTGGGAATCACTCAGAGTTCCCTAACCTACTGAATACTGGATTATCACAGTGGAACTGGGTTTACTGTGGTCACATTTTGGCCACCTGTGCTCACTGTGCTTATCCCTTGAGCTTCTTCTGTTAAAAATTCATATCCTGTGTTTAACTCTTTGGGAAACTATTGGGTCAACATTCTATAGAATGTGTTCTGAGGAGGAACTTTGATAAGGAAGTTTATTATAAATGTTATCTAAAACATATGATTCTCTCCATCACTTGCATCTCATTGGTTGGTCTTATCCGTGGAGACTGGATGAACAAAATTCGTGTTGAAGTAACAGTTTTATGTTGTAAGGTTTAGACATAGTCAAGTACAAGGTAGAAATGCTGACTTGGATTGAAGCAGAAACACCTATGATATGGCTTTGGTTTCGGAGGCCTGATGGTACAGTGAAGAAAGTTACCATTATCCAAATATAAACATCTTAAAACGGTCTTCTCTCTAATATATGTTCTTTTAAAAGACTTCACTCAATCCATCTTTAAAAAAGAAAAACAGAGAGAGAGGAGCATTTAAAAAATGCATATCTGCCCTAGGCCTCTGTGAACACAGCACAGGGATGCTGAGGGCACATGGGGCTCCTACTTCTGAGGGCCCCTTTGTGAGTGGAGCCGGGTGCCCCCACAGACTGGCTTTCTGCTTGCTTCTTCCTCCTCCGTGCATTCACAGGGGAAGCCTGTGTCCATGTGGACGGGCTTACTGCTGTGCCCACTTTCCATAGAAATACCTCGCCCCACATCAGGGTCCTCCCTCCTGAGCCGAGATGTGCCGGGATCCTGGTGCAATATAGATGGTTTCAAACTGCTCTCGAGGGATGAGGGCCGACGTTGGAAAAAGAACTAAAACATGCTCAACTTTCTCATCTTTTCTATTTTATTTTTGTAATTTATATTATACATAACCCTAGAAGTAACTACTTTGGACACATATTTTTATAAACCAGGAAATTTATCATTAGCCTGGAACTTGGACTAGGTTTATTTTATCTGTTGGCTTCGTTTTCAGTCAAAAAGGAAATGACTGCCTCCCCTCGGTCGGGTCTTGAACTCCAGTGCAGGTTTCTGAGAGTAGGTGGGGTCTCTCAGAGCAGGAGAACATTCTAGAAACACAGACTGCTCAGTATTGATCAGTCGGGATCATGGAAATGGCAGTGAGGCTCTATTCTGTCCGGGACGCAAAACCCAGAGCCTCCGAGCGGGAAAGAAAAAACCCTTGGCAGGGCCCCCCGCTGATTCCTAGAGCCCCTGGCTGGACCGCTGGCTGGGACAGCGGTTTAATCCAGATGCAATGTCCTGTCAGTCACTGTGACTGTGTATGAGTTCAGTGGATTTCTAACTTTGTCCTTTGGTGTTCTGCACTGGCAGCCGATACAGGCGTGACGTTCAGGCTGCAGCTCTCAGAAGTAACGTTGCCTAATGTCTTATAATAAAATACATCATGTGTGTCTTGATTGGTGGAAATAATACAGATACATTTTAAAAGAGAAGTGTAAAGCATATCCGGTTTTTGTGTGGTTTTAAGTGACACTTGGCTGTATTTTCTATATCACCGTCTCTGATTACAGATTTGACATGAACACGGGTCGATGCTGGCGTGTCATCTCCATCAATATTAGCAAATGTTGTTAATTGGCAGGCAAACCGTTTCTTTTATTTCTCTGACTGAAGGTGTTCTGCAAACTCTGCATCTCAGTTTTCAGAAATACAAAATCGAATATCCCAAGTATTAGCGTAAGCATTTTCCTCACAGGGTGTGGCCGGTGGATCCCCACCTGTCGTACTTAGAATCATTCCCAGTGCCTGTCTGCTTGTGGTTTTGTACACAGGATGAGCCACTTGGATTTTGCTTCTGGGTTTGAGGCTCTTTAAATGTCCACTCTTCCCGGACGCCTGGGTGGTTCAGTCGGTTGGGCATCCGACTCTTGATCTCAGCTCAGGGCTTGACCTCAGGGTCAGGAGTTCAAGCCCCACGTTAGGCTCCACACCCAGTTCACTACTTAAAACCGCAGGACTAACGGGGCCCTCAATGGCTTTCTCTTCTCTGCCTAAAAGGGCTAGAATCATTCCAGATAGAGGAGTATCGGTCTGATTTGTAAAGTTCTCTAGAGAAGGAGAATATTTCTCTTAATATGGGTCTGGGCCCCATTTCTCTCTCTTACCCCCTTCAGACTTTCGATGCAGATGGTACAAAAATCCTTTTTATTTGTTAACTGAAATGGTTAAGTGTAGTTATGGGGGGGGGGGATTTGGTGGGGGAAAGGTAATCTTTCAAAATAACCTAACGTCCCGATGCTCCTATGGCTCTTCGTATGAATTTAAGTGTAAGGTTCCCTCTGGCAATGAGGCAGTTACTTAATATTTTGTTTTCAGACCAGGAAAACTGATAACAAATGGAGAGTGGCCAGTCATGTCTCGTTGAGACCATCTGTGACCAGGATTTAGGAAGGATGTGCCTGTCACAGCCATGGGGAATTTGTCCTTCACCTAGTTCTCAAGGTCCTGGGCTACACACTCCTTTGCACTTTGAAAGAGCCAGGCTTTGGGGGCCCAGAGTCCTTGTGAGCAAGGGTGTTTGCTACCACTCCTCTCTGTGGGCACTTGAAAGATGGAAGGGAAGTCGGAATGAATTCTCCAACACAGCCCAGGCCCAGGGAGGAGTGGGGAGGGAGCGCAGGCTTGCCCGTCTGCACACTGCCTTGTGTCTTGCAGGTGCACAACTCACTCTTCTTTTAGCCATAAGCCCTGTTGGGGGGTCTGAGGCAAACGGTGTCCCTCCCCCAAGAAAAATGCCATGAACATCAAATTCTGCCATACTTTCTGAGGAGTCCTGGGCCCTGGCGGTACCCTGTGAAGAGCCCCATTCTGCATTCTCCAGAAGCAGCTTCTGGAGGCTTCATGTGCATGGAGGGAAGCAGAGCCTGCAGGAGAAGGCTCTTCTGCTCTCACCAGCTAGGACACTTGCACACAGATGTTGGGGACGTCTTCACTCCGAGCCCCAGCACTAGTTGGTAGTCTCAAAAAGAGGACATAGGGGTTCAGGTCCAATGAAATGCATCATTTCTGTGATTCCTTCCATGTGGAATTTAAGGGCAAGTCCGAAAGGAGCTCTAGGTTTATAAGACAGACTTCATGGAGACATGGATAAAATTAAATCCATCTCTTCCAAGAAGTAGTTCGTGCTGTGCTTTGAAATAAACTCTGAACTTGCCCCCAAAATCCCTGTTTTAAATTGTCAGTTCTCCAGTAATAGTTTCTGCCCTTCTCCCAAAACTCCCCTGACTCTCTTAGGATTCCTATAAGCATGCTTTCCCCTTCATTTCATTTGCTCACTTGGCTTTCATAAAGCCTGACCAAGGGAGGAGAGACCCTCCAGTCTACCCCTTGTTCAGGGCAAGAAGGCACCTGAGGCCACCCAGCCTCTGCTCAGAGGGCTTTAACGAAGGGAAGTCCCTCCCTGCAGAATTCTGTATGGTTTTGGCTGGCAGAAAGTTATTCCTTAAACAGAACTGGAACCTATTCCCAAGGCTTCCACGCCTGGAGCCCCAGGCCTTTGCCTCCAATGAGATAGAGGGAGTCCTCTGCTGGTTGAAAAGGTAGGCCACAAGTCTCCCTTTCTCTGGCTTCAACTCCAAGTTCCTCCAACCCTCTCCCTTTGGCCCCCTCATCACCTTGGGGGCATCCTACAGATGTGAACGGAATGTTCCAGATACAGTCTGAGCAGTGAGCGTGCTCGGCAAGCAAGTCCTCCCCAGCCAAGTAACACCATTGCAGAGGGCCTGAACCTTCCCAACCATGTCACCCCTGACCCCTGCAGTCTGTCAGAGCCCCTGGATTCCTGCCGTGACTGTTAGTCCCTATTCTGTCAGACTTCATGAGCCTTCCATCTGCCAGCCAGTGACATCTGTCAGTTTTAGGAGCACGAATGTGCCTTCTGAAAATTCATCCAAGTAGTGACTAACACCCCTGAGCAGGAGGACAGAGCCTCGAGGCGGGCCCCAGCAGTCACAGAGAGGGACCCATGTGGCCAGCGTGTCGTCCCCTCCTCGGCGGGGGCCCCTCTACCAACAAGGTCGGGAAGAAGCATCTCAGTGGGACTCCACAGAAAAGTCCCATCTCCACAGAAAAGTCACATCTCGAGGAGAGAAAGGAGTCTGTCACACATACCCTGGTGCTCAGTGTTCTTGCTTTGGTTTTTCTCTTGGGAGGAGCAAGCAGGGGATGTCGGCTTCCCCTTCTAGATCTGCACTCTAGACAGCCGTTGGCCACTCAGAAGACAAGACCAGTCGTTGTCCCACTTCCGCAGGTCAGGGAGTGGGTAGAGGAGCAGGGTTAGGGTTAGGGCCCAGCCCTCCACCTGACCCTCGTTCCCACGGGAGCTCGATGCCATGTGGCCTCTCTCTGTCCCTCCGCTCCCTTCCCTGCCTCCAACTCATCCATGTTAGAGAGTGAGCTCACAACCCGACATCACCCTCGAATCGCTCCCCCTTGCAACAGAAATCAACAGCCGTCTGCATTCACTTTCTCCACCTCCTCGCCTCCCATCTGCTCCCTATTTTAAAAACTGCAAAATACATATATTCTCTCTCTCTCCATATATATATACATATACGTTAGAAAGTATAATCAGGGATGAGAAACCAAACACACCGTATTCCCACATTCAGAGATGACCGCTGGTAATAACCTTACTGTGTGGTTTTCTGTGGACATACGCATGTCTAGATGATTGGTTCGTTGATTTGTCTTTGCCCAAATGAGGTCGTACATACGTGCTTTTTATAACGTGCACACTTCATTTACCGATCTCCAGCTGTCCGTGTCTGTAAGTCCTCATCCGGCTTAATACCTAGGCCTTGAGGTTTCCCCAGTGTCCCCAAAGTCTTTACTAGTGTAACTGGCCCTTGCATTCCTGGTGCCTAGTTTCTGCCTGTCATGTCCTTAAGAAACTGCCAATCCCCCCATAACACCAGCCTGTGGTCGCCGGTATGCTGTCCCGTCGATGAAGGCCCCCTCTAGCCCCATGTGGCTGCTTCCACGGGGGTGCACAGACCATGCTCTCCCCTTCCAGCATTTTCTGGATCTGCAGGCTTTATCTAAACGTTCAACCAATACATGTTCATCTTTTAGTTATAACACACCTGAGTGAGACTGTGTCCTTTGTCCAAATTCCCATCCAAGGACACTTCATTCTTTTTAATCTACTGTCAGTGATGCTAAAATTGCCCTCTGGGTTCGGGGTGTCTCTGGCCCAGTCCTGCATCATTGTAACTGCATACACTCACAGTGTCTCCCTCTCTGACCAGAAAGTCGGGCATGTGGTTTCATTTTCAGGGTGCCCCACCCACCACGTACCATAGGTGGCTGACCCCAGGTGGTGGTCTTGCCATGAGCAGGAGTCTCATGCGAGCTCTTGATCTCACGAGGGATTTTGATGCCACCATTCCCCTGACGCCGTTTCCAGGACTCTGCTGTCAGGGGAGCCTCATGGCCTCCGCCGGAGCTGCTTGGTGGCCCCCAGGTGAGGCCAGGCTGAAGGGCTCCACACCTCTTCCTTCTCTTCAGCCACCTTCTCAGAGTGGGACGTGGGTTTAATCGTCGCCTCAAGTGGTCTCACAGGAGGGTTTGTTTTCTCTTCTCATTGAGTATTCCCACCATTCTTTTTGAGACTTAAGTTGTGGCCGGGGAAGATCCTCAATTCCTGATTCCCACCAATCCTCTGACCTCATTAAGCTTTTTTAACTTTTTATTTTGAGGTAGTTTCAGAGTGGGGACTCCTGGAGGGCTCAGTCAGTAGAGCGTGCGACCCTTGATCTCAGGGTCGTGAGTTCAAGCCCACTTTGGGGCTGGAGCATACTGAAAATTAAAAAATCGTAATAATGGAGTAGGTTCAGAGTAACAGAAATGTTGCAAACATAGTTCAGAGGATTCCTGTGTACCTTTCTCCACCCGGGTTCCCCGAATATTACCATTTTACCATATGCACTTTAGCCTTCTCCGTCTGTACACGTGCAGAGGACATGCATGTGTCCGTACATACATACATTTCTGCTGATACACGTAGTCACAGATCTCTTACATACTAGCAACCAAACTTTTTAATGTCTGCAAACTCATGCAGAATCCCCTGTAGACAAAAGCACAAGGATGCATAGACACATATGCACATGAACTCCTGTATATCAAAAGTGGACGTGTTCATAGTGTTTATAATAAGGAGGATTCGTGGGGTAAATGGGTCCACACGACTTGAGAGAAACCTACTGAAGAATCAGTGTGTGTGTGTATGAAATGACTGACAGTACCACAGAGAGAAGTAAAAAATAGAGTTGGAAGGCGCTCCTCTCAGAAACTGACAGGTCAAGCAGGTGAAAAATGAGCGAAGGTCTAGAAGGTTGGAATGCCACAGTTCTACAACTTGGGCTCATACCGAATATTACACCCAGTAGGCAAATTCCCTTTCATCACGCAGAGAACTTAAAGGAAAACTGACTGTGTACCACGCCACAGAGGGCACCTCAGTAAGTCCCAAAGTCCCTGATACACAGCTGTTTTCCTATGATAATGCAGTAAAATTCAAAGTAAATTCAAAAAGACCTTTCACATCTGGGGACTAAACAGGACACGATAAGCAACCTCCATGAAGTGCCACCTGCCCTCTCTGAGCTGCTTCCTCATAAGGAAAAATGGAGAAAATCCTAAAAAGTGCAGGGCCTCTAAAAAACATGGCATACATGGTAGCCCCCAGCTAAGGCTGAAATACATTTATCAAAAACAAGACAAGTTGTTCAAACTGAGTTCAGTATTCAACACAGGGGATTGACAGAAGAGCAACAGGGCAAGCCCAAAAAACCAAAAAGAAAGAAGAATAAAAATAAGGACAAGGACAAGACACTAGAAAATAAAAATGAGGAAAAAATCAGTGAAATCAAAATATCAAAAAGGTAGACAGACCTCTGGCAATCCCGGTCACAGAAAAGAATACACAAGAGCAAAGAGAAAAAGGGAAGTAAACCTATATGTGATATTTACAACATTCTAATGCACGCGATAATCTGCGAGAAGCAGATTGTTTTCAATAGAAATAAAAAGGACTGAGATGGTCTCAAGAGTGATGACACTGAGTCCATTGTGCATGTGAATTTATTTGGTCTCAGCAGATCCCATGAGTTCAGCATGGTTCTCTCCATCGTGAAGTGGGGGGAACAGGGGCAAGGAGACATCGTGAGCTCCCCCAGCCACTGTGTGTGCAGATGGGGTCTGGGGCTGGGCAGGCTGGTGCCTGTCCCAGGCTCGGAGCTACTGTGTGTTCTAGACGGCCTCCGGAAAACTCCACTGGGCCAGCAGCCATCAGAGAAAGGGAAGTAGCAACCAAAGTCTAGTCTACCCCTTACCCCCAAAATCTCTCCAGGACAATCAGTCTTATGGGTCTGTTTTTACAAAACTTCCACACTCTGTCGACAGAAAAACCTGCTCTGACCCAAAATTTTCAAACCAACCAACTCCATCTGGAAGGTTGGTACAATCTCGATTCCAAAACTGGAAGAAAGATCACGATCACATGCCCTTTTCATAGATGTGAACGGAATCCAACATTGTATGGTTTCCAGAATGCATGCAGGGTGACTCAACACCACTCTTTTGATAAATAACCTATTTTTGTTTTTAAAAAGAAATGCTCAAAAAACTCTGAATAGAAAAGAGCTTCCTTCGGGGAGTGGCGGGGCTTATTCAGGGAAGAGCAGGAGGAAGCAGAAAATGTCAACCATCCCGAAGCCATCGCCTGAAGCCACCTCCTGATGGGGACTGGAGCGTGCATGCGTGTGTGTGTGTGGTGTGTGTGTGTGCGCGCACGCATGCATGCTCACACATGCGTGCAAGCTGACTACCAGAAACGTGCAGTACACCAGTGAGGGACCACCCGGCACCCGACCAGGAGAAAGGGGCCGTGGCTGCACCCACTGAGAGGACACAGACCAGGTCCAGCCCTGCCAAAGCTCGGTGCCTGTGTCCCGTTAGCCTGCCTCTCCCCTACGGCGGTCCAGAAACCCCCCGCCCGGCTGGAGGCAGAGATCACGGATCCCCCGGGAAATCCTGCAAATCCAAACGCATCCTTTCTCAGGACCGCCCCCAGACTGCTCACCCCGGACCCCCTCCTGCCCCCTCTTCTCCTCACCCAGCCACAGGCCATGCCTTCATTCACTCCAACAAATGCTCACCGAGCAGCTCATAAATAATCGGACCATAAATCAGACAGACACACAGCCCCTGCCTCTGGAGACTTTCCTCGGTGGCTGCAATCAAATCCTTAATGCAGGTGAGCTGACCCTGCAGGCAGGGAGAAGTCGCCTGGGGGAAGGAAGCTGGAGCCCCTTGCCTTTATCACCAGATGGCAGGTCAGCTCTGCCCCCTTGTCCCCATCTCCACCACTGCCCGACGGCAAACCAGTCCTTACATGCAAGGACAGTGGCCGTAGTGGCCAGAGGGTCTCCCAGCTGCCACTCTTGTCCAGCTACCCCCTGTCCTTCACCCAGCCCTGGGGCAAGCCTCCCCAGCTGTGACCTCTGTGTCTCTGCCTCTGTGGCGGCCTCCGTGGGTCCCAGGTGACCATGTGACTATTTTTCAAACTTGACCTCCCACCGCCAGGCTGCTCTCTACATCTTGTACATTAAATTATCAAGGTTGCCAGCATCACAGTGAGGACAGACAGATGTCCAAAAACCACATCGTGTGCTTTTCGTGCTGGTCCACTGTGAACAGCTGAAGCCGGGAAAATATGTTGGTGTGTGGCAATGGTACCACTGGGATGAGACACAGATTCCTGGTCTCACCCTGACCCTCTGAGTCTCAGGGCTCCGCAGGGTCATGGGCATCTGTGTGGTGAACGAGCTCCCAGGGCAAGCCAAGCACCCAGCCATGCATGGGCCTCCCACCTGCTTCCTGTCTCGGCCACGTTGCTTCCCCCACTGCACGCAGGGCAGCCAGGGGAAAGCAAGGAGGGCTTGGGCGCTAGGTCTGCTGTGCCACCCACATGTGCCACCTGCCCTCTCTGAGCTGCTTTTGTGGACGGGTGTCTTAGTCTCTTGCTGATGCTGTCTCCAATTATCACAAACTTCATGGGCTCACAACAACACAAGGGTATGATCTTACAGTTCTGAAGGTCAGAAGTCCCACACGGGTCTCAGAAGTCTTCGAGCAAGCTTGTCCACAGGGCCAGCTCCAGCTGGAGGCTCAGTGGGCGAGGGGATGGTGGGGTGGGATTCGTTCCTTGCCCTTCCCAGCTTCCAGAGGCTGGCCTCATTCCTTGCCTCGTGGCCCCTTTCCTCCATTGTCAAAGCCAGCAGCGGGCATCTCTCTGACCCTGCTCCCGTCCTCCCATCTCTTGACTCCTCTTCTGCCCATCTCCCACTTTTAAGCGCCCATGTGATGACACAGGGCTCACCCACGTCATCCAGGATAGTGCCCCCATCTCAAAGCCCTAACTGAACCGCTCCTGCTGTGAAAGGTCACATATTCACAGGTTCTAGGGATCAGGATGTGGACATCCTGGGGGGAGCCGTTATTCTGCCCCCCACAGATGGGAGTGTGTGCCCCATCTCCTGCCCGCTTCTGCATCACCTGGGAACTGGGGGACCACTCAGACACCCGAACCAGGGTCTTGATGGGGGTCTCTATCCTCAGGTTCCGGGTGACATCTAATGCTCGGTGACATTGGATAGCCTGGAAAAGTGAGGTCTCTGGTGTGGTAGGTGCCGGGAGTGCTCAGAGGGGGCAGGAGGTTCATGCCATCAGTCCCCCCAAAGAACCCAGCAGACCCAGCACATTGCAGCTCTGCCCCGAGCTTGGAGACTGAGGACCCACTGGAGGGGCTTCCCAGGCCCACAGATTTGGGCTGTGCTGGGCGCTGCCCCCCAGGACCCAGTACAGGCTCCTCTGAACCTCAGTCTATGCCTTGAGGACAGCAGCTGCCCCAGTGGCCACCTAGGTGGGTGGAAGGGCTGCAAGAGGATGAGGAGACTCTGTGGAAAGGGAGTGGGGGGG
>RCUC01134677.1:0-57200 GCA_003697995.1 Taxidea taxus jeffersonii | reverse complement strand
AAAAAAAATAGAACTACATATAATCCAGCACTTGCACATCTGAGTATCCAAAGAAAATTAGAACACTAATTTGAAAAGATATATGCACCTCCATGTTTATTGCAGCATTTTTTACAATGGCCAAGATATAGAAATAACTAAGTGTTCATGGATGAATGGATAAAAAATGTGTGAGTTGATATATATGTATATATGTATGTACATATGTATATATGTATATACATATGATATATATGTATGGTATACATATCACATATGTAATGGAATATATCCCATTATATGGTATGTATATATATGGTATGTAATATATATACATATATATGTATATATATACATATATATATATATATAACAGAATACTACTTAGTCATAAAAAATAAGAAAATCTTGTCATTTGCAACAAAATGGGTGGACCTTGAGGTATTATGCTAAGTGAAATAAGTCTGATAAGTCAGAGAAAGATAGTGCTGAATGATTTCACTTATATATGGAATCTAAAAAAAAAATGAGCAAACAAAATGCATAGATACGGAGAACAGATTGGTGGTTATCAGAGGGAAGGGGGGTTGAGGGTGGGCAAAACGGTTAATGTGAGTCAATTACATGGTGATAGATAGTTATTTAGACTTATGGTGATGGCCACTTTGTAGTATATACAAAAATTGAATTACGTGGTATACCTGAAACTAATATAATGTTGTATACCAATTTTATCCTAATAGTAATAATAATAATAATTATTATTATTATTATTATAAAAATAAATCAGTGGCAGAGGAAATGCCTTTATACTGCTGTGGTTTCAGTTTTTGCAGTAGATTATGTGAGCTTTGGCACCGTATCCTCTATTCCAATGGCTGGACACCTCCCCTCTCAACCTCCTTTGTCAGGTTCTGTGGGGTTAGAGAAGCATCAAGACTATTTATCTAACCTGTAAGCTTTTTTATAAAAATTAACATATAATGTATTATTTGTTTCAGGGGTACAGGTCTGTGAATTCATCAGTCTTACACAATTCACAGTGCCCACCATAGTACATACCCTCCCCAATGTCCATCACCCAGACACCCCATCCTTCCCACCCCCCTCCCCTCCAGCAACTCTCAGTTTGTTTCCTGAGATTAAGAGTCTCTTATGGTTTCTCTCCCTCTCTGGTTTTGTCTTGTTTCTTTTTCCCTCCCTTCCGCTATGATCTTCTGTCTTGTTTCTCAAATTCCTCATATCAGTGAGATCATATGATAACTGTCTTTCTCCGATTGACTTATTTTGCTTAGCATAATGCCCTCTAGTTCCATCCACATCATTACAAATGGCAAGATTCTATTTTTGATGGCTGCATAATATTCCATTATATATATATGCATATATATTAATATTATATCTTCTTTACCCATTCATCTGTTGGTGGACATCTAGGCTCTTAACTTTGTTTGGCTATTGTGGACATTGCTGCTATAAACATTGGGGTGCATGTGCCCCTTCAGATCACTACAGTTGTATCTTTGGGGTAAATACCCCGTAGTGCAATTGCTGGGTCATAGGGTAGCTCTATTTTCAACCTTTTCAGGAACGAACATACTGTTTTCCAGAGTGGAAAACAGCTTGCCTTCCCACCAACAGTGTAGAGGGTTCCCCTTTCTCCACATCCTCGCCAATATCTGTCATTTCCACACTTGTTAATTTTAGCCATTCTGACTGGTGTGAGGTGGTATCTCATTGAGGTTTTGATTTGTATTTCCCTGGTGCTGAGTGATATTGCACACTTTTTCGTGTGTCTTCTTTGCAGAAATGTCTGTGCATGTCTTCTGCCCATTTCTTGATTGGATTATTTGTTCTTTGGGTGTTTAGTTTGATAAGTTCTTTATAGATTTTGGATACTAGCCCTTTGTCTGATATGTCATTTGCAAATATCTTCTCTCATTCTATCAGTTGTCTTTTGGTTTTGTTGACTTTTCCTTTGCTGTGCAAAAGCTTTTTATCTTGAAATCCCAATAGTTTGTTTTTGCCCTTGCTTCCCTTGCTTTTGGCGATGTTTCCAGGAAGAAGTTGCTATGGCTGAGGTTGAAAAGGTTGCTGCCTATATTCTCCTCAAGAATTGTGATGGATTCCTGTCTCACATTAAGGTCTTTCATCCATTTTGAGTCTATTTTTATGCATGTTGTAAGGAAATGGTCCAGTTTCATTCTTCTACATGTGGTTGTCCAGTTGTCCCAACACGATTTGTTGAAGAGATGGTCTTTTTTTTTTTTTTTCCATTGGACATTCTTTCCTGCTTTGTTGAAGATTGATTGACCATAGAGTTGAGGGTCCATTTCTGGGCTCTCTATTCTGTTCCATTGATCTGTGTGTTTGTGTTTGTGCCAGTACCATGCTGTCTTGATGATTACAGCTTTTAATAGAGCTTGAAGTCAGGAATTGTCATGCCACCAGCTTTGGTTTTCTTCTTCAACATTCCTCTGGCTATTTGGGGTCTTTTCTGGTTACATACAAATTTTAGGATTATTTTTTTCCAACTCTGTGAAAAATCCTGATGGTATTTTTGATAGGGATTGCATTAATCATTAATAATAATTAAATATTTGTTCTTCCAATCCATGAGCATGGAACATTTTTCCATTTTTTTGTGTCTTCCTCAATTTCTTTCATGAGTACTTTATAGTTTTCTGAGTACAGATTCTTTGCCTCTTTGGTTAAGTTTATTCCTAGGTATCTTATGGTTTTGGGTGCAATTGTAAATGGGATCGACTCCTTAATTTCTCTTTCTTCTGTCTCGCTGTTGGTGTATAGAAATGCAACTGATTTCTGTGCATTGATTTTATATCCTGACACTTTACTCAATTCCTGTATGAGTTCTAGCAGTTTTGGAGTGGAGTCTTTTGGGTTTTCCACATAAAGTATCATATCATCTGCCAAGAGTGAGAGTTTGACTTCTTCTCTACTGATTCAGATGACTTTTATTTCTTTTTGTTGTCTGATTGCTGAGGGAGGACTTCCAGTTCTATGTTGAATAGCAGTGGTGATAGTGGACATCCCTTCAATGTTCCTGAACTTAGGGGGAAAGCTCTCAGTTTTCCCCCATTGAGAATGATATTCACTGTGGGTTTTTCATACATGGCTTTTATGATATTGAAGTATATATACCCTCTTTCCATACACTGTGAAGTTTTGATCAAGAAAGGATGCTCTACTTTGTCGAATGCTTTTTCAGCCTCTATTGAGAGTATCATATGGTTCTTGTTCTTTCTTTTATTAATGTGTTGTATCACATTGATTTGTGGATGTTGAACCAACCTTGCAGCCTAGGACTAAATCCCACTTGGTCATGGTGAATAATCCTTTTAATGTACTGTTGGATCCTATTGATTAGCATTTTGGTAAGAATTATTGCATCCATGTTCATCAGGGATATTAGTCTGTAATTCTCCTTTTTGATAGGGTCCTTGGTTTTGGGATTAAGGTAATGCTGGCCTCATGAAATGAGTTTGGAAGTTTTTCTTCCATTTCCATTTTTTGGAACAGTTTCAGGAGAATAGGTATTAATTCTTCTTTAAATGTTTGGTAGGAATCCCCTGGGAAGCTGTCTGTCCCTGGGCTCTTGTTTTTTGGGAGATTTTTGATGACTGCTTCAATCTCCTTACTGGTTATGGGTCTGTTCAGGTTTTCTTTTTTTTCCTGGTTCTGTTTTTGTAGTTTATAGGTCTCTAGGAATGCATCCATTTCTTCCAGATTGTCAAATTTGCTGGCATATCGCTGCTCATAATATGTTCTTATAATTGTTTCTATTTCTTTGGGATCTCTCCTCTTTCATTCATGATTTTACTAATTCGGGTCCTTTCACTTTTGTTTTTGATAAGTCTGGCCAGGAGTATCAATCTTATTAATTCAAAGAACCAGCTCCTAGTTTCATTGATCTGTTCTGCTGTTCTTTTGGTTTCTATTTCATTGATTTCTGTTCTGGTCTTTATTATTTCTCTTCTCCTGCTGGGTTTAGGCTTTCTTTGCTGTTCTTTCTCCAGCTACTTTAGGTGTAGGGTTAGGTTGTATATTTGAGACTTTCCTTGTTTCTTGAGAAAGGCTTGTATTGCTATATACTTTCCTCTTAGGACTATCTTTGCTGCATCCTAAGATTCTGAACAGTTGTATTTTCATTTTCATTTGTTTCCATGATTTTTTTCAATTCTTCTTTAATTTCCTGGTTGACCCATACAGTTTTTAGTAGGATGCTCTTAAGCCTCCATGTATTTGAGTTTTTTCCAACTTTCCTCTTGTGACTGAGTTCTAGTTTCAGACCATTGTGGTCTGAAAATTTGCAGGGAATGATCGTAATCTTTTGGTACCAGTTGAGACCTGATTTGTGACCCAGGATGTTATCTGTTCTGGAGAATGTTCCATGTGCTCTAGAGAAAAATCTGTATTCTGTTACTTTATGTTGGAATGTTCTGAATATATCTGTGATGTCCACCTGTTCCAGTGTGTCATTTAAAGCCTCTATTTCCATGTTGGTTTTTTGCTTAGATGATCTGTCCATTTCAGTGAGGGGGTGTTAAAGTCCCCTACTATTATTATTGTATTATTGTCAGTGTGTTTCTTTGATTTTGTTATTAATTGGCTTATATAATTGGCTGCTTCCATGTTAGGGGCATAGATATTTAAAATTGTTAGATCTCTTGTTCGATAAACTCTTTTAAGTATAATATAGTGTCCTTCCTCATCTCTTATAGTCTTTCATTTAAAATCTAATTTGTCTGATAAAAGGATTGCCATCCCAGCTTTCCTTTGTGTCCATTAGCATGGTAAATTGTTTTCCAACCCCTCACTTAAAATCTAGAGGTGTCTTTGGTTCTAAAATGAGTCTCTTGCAGATAGCATATTGATGGGTCTTGTTTTTTAATCCAGTCTGTTATTCTGTGTCTTTATTTTTTTTAAGATTTTATTCATTTATTTGACAGAGAGAGATACAGCAAGAGAGGGAACACAAGCAGAGGTAGTGGGAAAGGGAGGAGCAGGCTTCTCACAAAGCAGGGAGCCCAATGTGGGGCTCGATCCCAGGATCCAGGATCCTGAGATCATGACCTGAGCTGAAGGCTGATTCTTAACGACTGAACCACCCAAGCACCCATCCTATGTCTTTTGATTAGGGCGTTTGGCACATTTATGTTCAGGGTAACTATTGAAAAATATGAATTAAGTGCCATTGTATTACCTGTAAGGTGTCTGTTACTGTATATTGTCTCTGTTCCTTTCTGGCTCAATCCCAAGACCCTTGGATCATGACCTGAGCCAAAGGCAGAGGCTTTAACCCACTGAGCCACCCAGGCACCCCATAACTTGTAAAGTTTTTAAACAAATCTGAATAAAGATAGTTAAGGCAGATTTCAAGAATTTGGTTCAGTAATTCAGAATTAACTCTTGTTTTGGAACAAAGAATACACGCAGTGATATTTGGAACACCTAGAAGCCTGGCAAATCGGTTTTGTAATATCTTCCAGTTAGGCTGCTTCTGTAGCCTAATATTTCAGTTTTAAGCTATCTGAAAAGCTGCACAGAAAAAGCTGTCCTTTTAGCCTGATGGTTCACTTGATAGTGGTTTGTGACAAATTAAAATAATCAGAAGTAAATGCAGAATCTTTGAGATGATAAGGTTTTATTTATTTTTAAGATGATGTAAATTAAATTTTGGAATATTTTTAAATGTGCCTCTCATATTTCTTTTGTTGAAAAGATGAATGATTATATATATGAATTAAGTATCAATAATTTCTTCCCTTGAAGTATGCCAGTAAAATCAAGATAGAATAACTTTTCTTGACTAAGAAATAGATTCCTTGGGCAAGTTATGCTGAGTGGCCTGAGAGTTCTGGGTTTTTAATGCCAAAATAAGTTCCAAGTCATCAGAGGTAACTTTCAGCCAAGGCTGCTGCATGAGTAGTTTCTGGCAGTGCTACATGTAGTCTGGCCAAGGTAATGTCATGGCCAATTCTTTGAATAATAATGTGTCATCTCATAAGAGAGACCCTCTACAACAGATAATTCATACTGTCAATTTGGCAACTAACCTCATTATTTCCTAGTAAGTTTTTGTCTCTATTAATCTATCTTCTTAATCTCCAAATCACTCTCTGGTGTCTTCACACTTAAGTGATAAAACTACTTGGCCTTAGTTGCCATTGTAAAAAAAAAAAAAAAATGTTAAAAATTGATTAGCTTCAGGATTATGTCATTTCTTTGTTTCAGGAAATTTTAAAGGCTCCAATTTGGGTAGTGTGAATAGTAACTGTAAGAAGTCTTACTGGAAGAAATGGCAAATTAAAAAGTACTTAATTTAGAGTTCCCTTTTATGAGTAATACTATACTTATTTTATTTCTGTGATTCTAAGTCTCCATCACTTGTAAGATCTGACACCAATTTAGTATAGCCCATTTCTTAAAGGGGAACTACCATAAAAGATATATACATTCTTTGTAAAATAATCCTGATTTTGGAAATGTTAAAATGTGGGGGGAAATAGGAAGTAACCAAATTAAGGAAATAATTTTGTCTGAGGTTTGCATGAGATTCTGAAGCAGTGTTTTAGGAAATTAAGGTTGATAAACTCGAATAGTAGGAATTTTGCAAGCCGTCTTGTTTTTCCCAGTCAGTATAGTCAATTGTTGAATAGCTGTGCTAAAGGTTCTCTTGTTATCAGTCCTGGTTTTGCACAATTTTAGTAAATCTTTTCATGGGGGTAAAGGGGAAAATCAGGCTATTATACTTCAAGATAAAATGCCGAAATGCAATTTTTATTGAACATTTTAAGATGCTATAAAATGTTCAGAAAAGGAGGCTGATAACTACTGTTCATCATTATTAAGACATATCCGTAATGGGAAAAGCCCACACTTCCCCAGTGTGGTACTGTTTATTATTCAGATATTTAAACATAAACATGTTTGTTTAAACAGTTTACATTGTATTTTATGCGATGGTGTTTTTTTTTAATTAAATATCTTTAGAATAGTTGGTGTGCTGAAGCCAAGAACACAATAAAGTTACAATTGCCTAGCAAATTTTTTTTTGAAAACTGTGTTGTTATTTACTCAACAAGTAGATAATTGGCTTTAGTGTTTAAGAGGAAAAAAAGAAAAAGTGTTCTAGAGATACAATGATCATATGCTGTGTTTTATATAGCTAAGTTACTTTCTGTCTTTGTTTTATGCTATAGTTCTTTTCATTTTGTGTGTAATGTGTTTTAATTTCACATGCACTGATTTTGTATGTGTAGCTTTAAAGTCTTAACTTTGAATCACATCATACGTGTGTGTGTATATATATATGTATATATGTGTATATAGATATATGCATGAAAGGTATACAATATATTGATTCATAAGGGAATGTAAATTGCAAAATATACATAAAACAAATCTAATCCATAAGTTCAGTATTTAAAGACTAAAATGTATGATAACTAGGTAAGTAAACTCAATTCTTAACAGATGCGGTATTATGTTTCATAGTTTGTAACAAGCCTTGTTTTTTTAAACTTTTGTGTATCATTATACTATCCAATCATGGCTATTTAATAAAGCATAATGGATGGATATTGACATAGTACTTAGAGAATAAATAAGAGAAACCAAACAAGATACCACATTGGCTGCAGATGGGAACAAAGAACCAAAAGCAAGAGGTTAATTTTGAAGAGCTGGCTGAGCTTCCCATGGAAGTCAGTCAAAATGAGATTGAACCCGAAGACTTCTTCTCTGACCTATGTGCCTCCAAAATGCTTTTTGTTGTGGGGTGTGTGTGTGTGTGTGTGTGTGTGTGTGTGTGTGTGTACAAGGACACAGGAGGTACGGATATACAGATAGCTACCTAGGTGGAATAATTTGGAAGGTAACATTCTGGAAAGCAGTATCCCTTAGGAGATTCAGTGATTTCAGAAAATGTGTCACCTGGAGCTCTGCCTCCCATTGAATGGCTGATTAAGACCCAGAGCAGGGATTTGAAAAGTCGGGGATGGATCCTATTGGATTCCTTGGTTTTCCTCCTTTTCTTACTCCTTTTTTCAGAAGAGAGCCTACAAGGTGTCTTAAAATGAGGAAGCAATATAGCGTAATACTTAATGAGATTGGACCTTGGACTCAGCAAACTTGGTTTGAGTCCTGGCTCTGCCCACACCAGTTTCTCCCCAGCAGGTGCCTCGAACTAATGAGCTATTTAGTGGGCTCTAAAGGGTAGGAGGGAGGATGTGACCTCCTGGGGACTCTGCAGCTGGTCTGTCTTCTGGAGGAGCCCTCAGCAGGCTAATAGCTGCTCGTGCCAGAGGAGAGAGGTGATCAGAGAATGGCTGAAACAATTCTGGAGTTTGTTTTTCTCAAAGGTGTTTACCTGATCATTAGCCATTTGGTGGCACAGAAAATATTCAATCCATCCATCTTCCTGTCTGGTGGCTTTTTCAGTTACCCCGTGAATTACACATTTTCACTGACTTAACACATAACACTGGGCCAGGTGCCCTCAAATGCAGCACTAACATGAAATACATGTGTTGACTCTGCAGCCATTTTTATTTCTGTCTGAGACAGGTTTCAGGTCAGTAGATAAAACACTCTTGACATCTTTAATACCCTTTATAGGACCTTTTATAAATAATAGTTGTCAGTTGATAGTTTTTTTTTCTTCCCCCCAAGCATTGATGAGATTTCAAAATAGAATTTGGTGGGTGGCTGCAGGTTGTTTCTGGAATATAAAGACAAGCTATTTACTTATTTTAGCTTCAAATGCCTCTTTCATTATTTTGCCATTTTAAAAATGCTGTCTTAATGCCCCATAGAACATGTGGCACCAGTGAGCTAATCAGAGTCAAAGAAAACATTGATTCAAGGAGTGGTTTCCAGCAATGCTCTGTACTGGAAAGATTGTTAACACTTAAATTGGGTGGGTTCTCAGAGTGGTTGGCCTTGGGGTGGGGGGACACACGAAGCTAAGAAACATGCACCCTAGGTGTCAGGACAATAAAGAGCACCAGAGCATTGGAGGGGAGTGTTTTATTAAAAATATACACTAAGTAGGGGCACCTATATTTTATTAAAAATATACACTCAGTAGGTTAAGCCTCCTTCGGCTCAGGTCATGATTTCAGGGTCTTGGGATCCAGTCCTGCATTGGGCTCTCTGCTCGGTGGGGAGCCTGCTTCCCCCTCTCTCTCTGCCTGCCTCTCTGCCTATTTGTGATCTATCTCTGTAAATAAATAAATAAAATCTTTAAAAAATATATATACACTAAGTATATTTTATAGTGTATAAGTATATACACTAAATACATATCTTAATTTTATAGTTTGATGAATTTTTACCAACTGCATGCACCTACTGGCCCAGTGCTCAGAGCGAGAAGCAGACATTACGAGAACCTCAAAAGCCCCACCACCTTGTAACTCCTAGTTATTACACCCCCTAAGAAGCCATTATCCTAACTTCTAACATCACAGATTAGTTTTTCTGTTTTTGAACTTTATTTAGATAGTCATAGGATGTGTGCACTATTATATCTGGCTTCTTTGCTCAACATTTTTTCTGTGAGATTCATCCATGTTGTTCCATGCAGTTGTGACTTGTTCATTATAACCACTGTCTAAGAATAAGAATGTTCCCCTTTAGTAGATACTGCCGGTTTTTCATCTTATCTGTTACCTTTTTTTTTTTTTTAAAGATTATTATTTATTTATTTGACAGAGAGAGCGAGAGACACAAGCAGGCAGAGCAGTAGAGGGAGAGGGAGAAGCAGGCTCCCCAGTGAGCAGGGAGCCCGATGCGGGGCTCGATCCCAGGGCCCTGAGATCATGACCTGAGCCGAAGGCAGTCGCTCAACCAACTGAGCCACCCAGGCGCCCCTATCTGTTACCTTTTTAAAATGCAAGTAATCAGGGCACCTGGGTGGCTCACTCAGTTAAGCATCTGCCTTCGGCTCAGGTCATGATCCCAGGGTTCTGCAATCCAGACCTGCTTTGGGTTCCCTGCTCTGCTTCTCCCTCCCCCTCCGCCCTTCACCCCTGGTTGTGGGTGAAGGGCGGAGGGGGAGGGAGAAGCAGGCTCCCCACTGTGCTCTCTCTCAAGTAAATAAAATTATTTTTTAAAAAATGCAGGTAATCACAGAAGCTTTGTTGCTTTACCATGGTTTCTGAAGTATAAACTGAAGAGAAAGACTTCATCAGGATCATGGACCAGCCCTTATCTCTAAAAAAGACACACATTTGTATACAGCTATAACACTATAGTTCCTAACACTGTTACGTAGTTTTCAGCTGTTTTATCTCAGTGTTATTATTGTATTTTAACTAACTGCTATTGGGGTTTTTTTCTTGTTTTTTAATCATCTCTGTACCCTTAGCACCAATCACTGTGCTGTAGATGCTCCTATTAATCCCATTTTACAGGTGAGGTACAGAGAAGTAACTTGATCAAAGTTATATAATAGGAAGTAGGGAAGAATGTGTGCACCTCCTTTACATGTAAGTCATACAGGATTTTTAAAAGTTGGACAAGGATGCAGTTGTAAAGACCAGACTTCTTTTTTTTATAAATTTAATTTTATTTTTTTTCAATGATCCAAAATTCATTGTTTATGCACCAGACTTCTATGCAGAGAAAGCTCATAGGGTTGATAGAGCCTTTAATAATTCCACAGAAGATAAAGGGCATTTAGATAGTTTACATGAAAATAGATGAGATGAACTTTCTACCTTAATATATTTACCAATGCTAAAATTCATACAAACCTTATAATAGAGAGACAGGGTTGAGAATAAAGGCCCTAGAACTGGAATGTGTGTGCTTAAATCCCCAACTCCACCCAGAATCTAGTTCTCTGCAGAAAACACATCATATCCTGTCCTTTGCTTTTTGATGGGGTCTTGCACTGAGTTTATTTCTTCTATGTCCCTCTGCTTGGTTGGGAACTCACCGAGGAGCTGGTGCCAGATCATTTGTAATCCCTTACAGTGCCTAGTGCTATGTTTTGATGACAAATATCAAAAATATTTAAGGAAAAATGAAATACTTAGATTTTACATCACTTACTGTTTATACCACATCTACTTCCCAAAGAACCAGAAATAGCTTGCAAGGAGAAAAAAAAATGCAAAATATGGTATTTACATGTTTTGGGGCAATGGAGATAAACAGATCACAACATTTAAGTAATGACTTTGACTAAAATTTTTTGCAGTCGAAGGCAAATGGGAAAATATTTTGAGTAAAATGATTTCTATTTTCTGAGAAAAAATAAATATGTATCTTGGATTTATTTATTTATATGTCTGCCTTCCCCTCTAGACAGGGAAGCCTTTATGAGTAGGGAATGTATCTTATTTAAATTTGTATCCCCAAAGCCAATCACATGCTTAACATGTGGGCACATGAATAAATGAATGAATGAATGAATGAACGAACAAAAGAAAAAGAGGAAGGAAGGACGAGAGAAAATACATTTCTGGGAACTATCAAGAAGACAAAACTATTAGAATGACTGTACATATTTGCCATAGCAACGTTAAGCAGAATATAGAGCACAGAAGTGAGATCAGAGTTGGCCGCTTGGGTTTAAAACCAGACTCCTTTACATGCTACCTGTATGCCCTTGAGCAGATTACTTCTCTGGGTATCAATTTCTTCATCTGTAAAGTAAGTTAATATCAACTGCCTCTTAACAATTATATGAAATAATACATTTAAAGGTCCTAGCATTTAATAAGCATTTGACACACATTAGTAATTCATTCATTTAGCACATTTCCTTTTTTTAATTCAGGAGCTACAGCATGACAGGTACTGTTCTAAAATTGCTAAATGCTAAAGCTACAGAATTCAGCTAAACAAAGTCCCTAATATTACGGAGCTTGTTTTCTTGTGGTGTATAGAGACAGAAAACAAATAGCTATCTATAAAGTGGCAAGTGCTGTAAAAAAATAAAGTAAAAAGGTGGAAGGAATCATGGTGGCAAGGCTGCTCTTTTACATGCCATTGTCAGAGAAAGTCTCTCAGGTGAGGTAGCCTCTGAGAGAGACCTGAAGGAAGGTGGGTGTACAATATGGGTGTCCTAGAGGAAAGAGCCTAGGGTGGAGAAGCAGCCCATGTCGAGTGTGCTGCATTAACCATGGATAGCAAATAACCATGATAGAGGGCCAGAGAGAAGTTGAGAGGCTAGAGCAAGAGTGGGGTCTAGCTCATGGTCCAGTGAGGACCCCATTGGAGAGTTTTGGGCAGGGTATAATGGAACCTGATTTGTCATGGTGTAGGACAATTCTACGCTCTGTGGAGAAGAAATGGGAGCAGGGTGTGAGACCTAACCCAGGAGAACAATTAGGAGGCTATTGAGATAAGCCAGTTAAGAGCTGATAGTGGCTTAGACTAGGATGGTATCATTGGAGATGGGAGGAAGAGATCAAAATTTGGATACATATAAATGTAGGCTTGATTCAATTTACTATTCAGTTGGATGAGGGTGAGAGAGAAAGAGGACCGGAGGTAAACTCCACGATTTTTAGCCCAAGGGACTAGGTCACCTGGAGGTGTTATTAAGATGGAAAAGATGGAGGGGGTGCTGGCTGGCTCAGTTGGAAGAGCTTGCAACTCTTGATCTTGAGGTCATGAATTTGAGCCCCATGTTGGGTGTAGAGATTATCTAATAAAAACTTTTAAAAAAAAGATGGAAAGATGACAAAGATTTTCTCTGGGTGGTGAGGGTGGATAGAGGGTTATCAAAGATTCTGACTTGAATATAAAGATCTTTTATTCATTTACTGTTTATTGATTTTCTACTGTGTGGCAGACACTGTTGTAGACTCTTGGGGTAAGTCATTGGGGGGAAAATGAGTCTCTGTCCTTTAGAGATTTAAATGGGGGAGGACAATGAATAGTACATAAGTATTATAAATACATAAGTACGTTGCTGTTACTGCCTTGCTCCCCTTGTGAGCTCTCAAATAATCTGCTTCTAAAGACATTGGACCACAGTCTTTTCAGTTAAATCATATGATACTTTCAATTCGCATCTTTTTCCTCAGCCCTGTTCAGATGAAATAGACTCTTTGCCATACAGTTCACACCTAATGCTAACTCTATACAGTGTTTATATCTGAATTCTCCATAATGAAATAACACCTGTGCATACTTATTCAGACTTAGGGTTGCCTAGGTATTTATGGAGGTCTGGTAGTCTAGGGACACCAGCTCCTCTCCACTTAAGTTGTTTCAAGTGGATAATTGGTTCCAGAATCATTTTGTCAAATTTTTCTACCTCATATTTGTATTTCTCTGCCCATACTCAAAACCTGTCTGCTTCTTGCTCACCGTGGTACACATTGGTGCAGTATTTCCCATTGCATTCCATATTACTCCAGGTCTGAGAAACAGACCATTAAAAAAGCATTCCATGATCAAAGAAGAAAAGCCACATTCTATATACCCCACTTGGAAACTCACATTGTACATGACTACTTTTAAGTCTTGGAGAAGTCTCACAGTAAGAAACTTGTGTAAAGATGTTCACTCAGCATGTCTAAGACTTACTTTACCATAAAATAGAAATTTGCCAGCATTCCATAGTATTTCAGAGTTCACACTAGGGAAAATGCTGGGTGGACCAACAGCATCATTGGCAAGAAATCCAGATAAATGGTCTCCAGTGTAAAAGATGGCTTTGTGGATCAGTGGGTTAAGTCTCTGCCTTTGGCTCAGATCATGATCTCAGGGTCCTGGGATCAAGCCCCTCATCGGGCTCTCTGCTCAGCAGGGAGCCTGTTTCCCCCTCTCTCTCTGCCTGCATGTGATCTCTCTCTCTGTTAAATAAATAAAATCTTTAAAAAAACTTTTAAAAAAAGATGGCTTTGTTTATGTGAGCTTTAGCAAGGCAGTTAATCTCTCTGTTTCTTAGTTTTGATAATAACAGGCCCTCTTAAGTTCGCTTTAGGCTTTACTCAGTGTTACTAAACATATAAAACATGAATAAAATCACGTTACACAAGTTTAAATAATATAGTTTTAAATCTTACTTTATGTCTTTTTAATCAAGCATTTAATTTCCATCTCATGCATATTCTAAAGTAATATTATTAATGCGCATAGTAATTTATTGCCAAGTTAAGTCTCCTCTCACCAATGGTTTAATTTCTACTTGTTATCCATAGTTCAGTGTAAATGACCTCCTATAAGAAGTCACCCTCAGATTGGCCTCCTCCCTTCCCTCTTATTCTTTTGGTGATTCACTGAGAAAGTCTGCCTCTCCTCTGGTACATAGCTCTGCAAGGGCAAGAACACGTCTTCAGTGCTTGGCACATAGCAGAGGTTCAGTTAATACTGAGCTGAATCCTAAATTGTTCAATTTCTATGAATTACATCATCCTGTTTTCAATTTTTGTACCCACAAAACTGGGGAAGGGAGCTCTCATTCCTTCATCTTGAGTGTGTTTATCATCAGTGTTCCCACAACATAATCCTTCGCGGACTTTGCTTTGGTTCTTGTTCTGAGAACAAATTGCCCTGTGGTTCAGGGCACTGCCGGCTCTCCTACTGGGATTTGGGCTGTTTCTTTCCTTTATTCCTTCCTTATCCCATAGTGAAGTCAGTCACTATTCTGTAGAAGTAGGAACAATTCCAAGGCTTCCTTCTGTCTCCTTTCTTTTGACTTAATTGCTCCTCATTTTGAACATCTTTATTTTGCCTTCATTTCATATACTCTGTCTGTACTTGTTTGAAGACACTTTAAGGGGACAGAGCCCACAACCTTGTCATTTACTTGTGGGTCTTAAGCATATTCTGACTTTCTGACTGATTTCTCAGACCACTCTCTCTCTTCATCTACTGTTCTCTCCTTTATTCCTTCAACTAATTGTTTTGGTTTTATTGCTTATATGTTCTCTCTAAGGCCATTTCCTCATAGAAGCAGTGATCTATGGGAACTTGACAAGAAACATGCAAACAGTATAAAGGAGAACAAAGAGGATGTGTCATAGCTAATGTGACTAATCAGCAACTTTTATTTGCTGCTCCCAACAATGTATTGTTACCCGTTTTGCAGATGAGGAAACAGAGTCACGAAACAGGTTAAATAACTTGCGTAAGCTAGAAAGTAGAGAATCTAGGCTTTGAAATCTGGACATCTGGCTCCAGAGTCCTCTTTTTAAACCACTATATTACATATTACCTAGTGCAGTAGGAAATCCTTAATATCTGATGCTAAGCATCTGTGAGGACCTGATCAAGGCTGGCTAGCATGACTTCAATACTATGCTCAAGTGAAATACAGTGAACTAAGATGATGAAGATTTGGTGGACCAGGAGACAGCAGCTAACCAACCGAACAAGAGTTCTAGATAAAAAGATTTCTGGTGTTAATGAACACATACATGAAGGGAAGACACAGGGATATGATACACTGTGAGGGCAAGGGGAGTGGAAATCAGCTATGGTAATGACAGAGTAGTTGGAGAGGTAGTCTGTAGAATGTTTAAGAACCTTGAAGATCTGGGGGCGCCTGGGTGGCTCAGTGTGTTAAAGCCTCTGCCTTCGGCTCAGGTCATGATCCCAGAGTCCTGGGATCGAGCCCCGTGTTGGGCTCTCTTCTCGGCGGGGAGCCTGCTTCTCTGCCTACTTGTGATCTCTGTCTGTCAAATAAATAAATAAAATCTTAAAAAAAAAAAAAAAAAGAACCTTGAAGATCTAGGGGGACCTGGGTGGCTCAGTCAGTTAAGTGTCTGGCTCTTGATTTCCACTCAGGTCATGATCTCAGGATCGTGAGATGGAGCCCCACATCAGGCTCCATGCCTGCTTTAGATTCTCTCTTCTCCTTCTCCCTGCCACTCCCCTCCCACCTATGCCCACATGGGCTCTTGAAAACAAACAATCAAAAACCCAAAACCAAACAAATAAACACCTTTGAGACCTGGATTAGAAACAAAGATGTGATCATTTTAGCTGACTTTCTACATGGCTTACCTAAAATAATGCTCAAAATGCAGTAGTTGCCTATTCCAAGATCTGAATAGCATGTTGATTCTGTAGCATATACTGCTTTTTTAAAGATTTTTCCAAAGATTTAGAGTCCCTATACAGTTTTCTGATAAACTCAGCAAGTTTGGGACGGGTTCATCAGCTAAGAAAGCATCTTAGTTCCCATTGAGGAGAAAAGAGGTTTGGCCCAATTTGCAGTGACTGGTGTGGACCCTACAAAAAATATTAAGTGTTCTATGTCTCTGTAAGTATACCTAAACCAGGCAATGCTAAGTAGTTTCAAAATCTGATTTTCAAGACTTTCTCTTTCTACAGGCTTCAAATCAACAAATGGGATTTTTTTTTTCAATAATACTGTATATATGGTCTTGTTTACATTTGGCCTGAGAGGTTTTATTTTGTTTTGTTTTACTCGAAGGGACATAGGAGTTCTTTCCATAGCTAGATCTCTGTGATAACAAATTACTTGGATAAAGAGAAAAACCGGAAGCAGATTTTCAAAATTCACATTGGACTTACGATATAGGAGCTATTATTTCACCCCTAATTGTTGCTTCAAATTATAAAAAGGAAATGGACTTAAAAGAGAACTTGTTATATAATATCAAAATTGATTAAGAGCAGGATCAGTTAGATGGTTACCCAGGACACCAACGCTTTACCCCAAGGTCACCTCTGTGGGAGAGTTGCTTAGGTGGGACCGCAAGAGGTATATACCATAATAGCAATAGGACTTCCAATAACAGTGTGTCCTGTCACCTGTAGGCCTTCTGGTGTACAAACTGGGATTGGTTGGTCCTTCTCCCCTTAGTCTATTCCTCTACTCCAGTGCTTAGTTCACATCAGTGTTATGTAAGTATTTAAACAACATCAGTATGTCGTGAGTTCAAGTTCCACATTGGGTGGTAGAGCTTAATTAAAAAAAAAAAAAAAGAACTAAACAACAACAGTTTGAAGGGACCAAATTATTAGCTTGTGTGGGAACCTGGGAAATCCAGTGTGTTGGCCACATGTCTGCACTGTCTAAGGGAATATATTAAATGGATAAATGTTAATCTATTAATTTGATATTATAAAAATGCAAAATCTAGCAAGTTGGCTCTTTATGATGATCTTCCTTGCTCAGACAAGGAAATAGGATGAGTAGTCTAGAGACTTGTGTTCCAGTCCAGAACTCCTCCCTAAAGAACTCCAGGTACTTGGGCTAGCTGTGTGAATATTCCATCAACTGCATTTTCCATTTCAGTTCCTTTGTCTCACCTATAATACCTTAACAAATCTTAATGATGGGAGTACTAAGGAAATGTGTTGTTTTGGAAAATCCTGAAAAGACAGACACCTCCAAGTAGAATATATACTGAGGAAGAATATATGACAATGTTATAAAAACTCACAGCCTTGACTAGAGCATATGTTTTTCATGAATCCAAAACATTTTATTGCTGAAAGGGATTCCAGAGAATATGTAGGATCCACTTTGCTTATTACACTGAGGCCTAGAGAGGTTGCTAAAGGCCACAGAGTTTTGCCCTTATATTTAACATTGCCAAATGTTTGGAAACCACCTTCTCAAAGAAAAGGAAAAAAATTGCACCTGAAATTGCAAACAGGAACAGAAGGAGGGAATTTTAGTCCTTTCCCCCAAGTAGCCCTTTGGTTGTTTCCAGCTCCTTTTCTTTAAATATGAAATGAAGGAATGCATTTATGAGTTTTGCTGCCTAAATTTTACTTTGTTGTTTATTTCAAATGAAACATCAAAATCTCAACTATAATTCTCACTACATTTCCCCCCAGTGAATTTGGCTCAAAAAAAAAAGCCCACACTACTTCTTAAACATTACATATTATTACAGAAAAAGGAAACCTCAAAACTGAACAGAAAACTAGCAGCTGGGTGGTTCAGTCAGTTAAGTGTCTGCCTTCAGCTCAGGTCATGATCCCAGGGTCCTGGGATGAGTCCTGGGTTGGGTGCCCTGCTCAGTGGAGAGCTGCTTTTCCCTCTGCCCGCTGCTCCCCCTGCTTGTGCTCACATGCGATCATTCTCTCATTCTCTGTGTCAAATAAATAAATAAAATCTAAAAAAAAAAAGAAAGAAAGCTAGCAGCAGCTGGGGCCCTGCAAGATGCTATCTCAGGACACCACATAACATTCCCGGTTGCCCGTACTCTTGCCCGAAGCCTCTGGGAGATTCAAAATTAGCATTATCAGCATTTTCCTATTGCTGCCCTAAAAAAATTTCCACAAACTTGGTGATTTAGAACAACACATTTTTTTAACAGTTCTGTAGGTCAGAAGTCTAATGTGGGTCTCATTGGATCAAACTCAGGGTGTCAGCAAAGCTGTCTCTCTGGTAGCTTCTAGGAAGATTGTTTCTTTGTCTTTTTTCACCTTCTAGAGGTCTCCTGCAGTCCTTGGCTTATGGCCTCGTTCCTTCATCTTCAAAGGCAGCATCGTTACATCTCTCTGGGCCTTTATTCTGTAGTCAGGACTTCCTCTGACCACAACTACAAAGTGTTCTCTGATTTTAAGAATGCATGTGATTAGATTGGGCCCACCTGCATGATCCAAGATACTATCCCCATCTCAAGGTCTTTCACTTAATTATATCTGCAAACATTGCTTTTTTCATGTTAAGAAACATATTCAGACTTCAGGGGTTAGGGTGGGACCTCTCAAGGAGCTATTATTTTGCCTACCACATTATTTTTCCCTTTTTCCCTTTAAACTAGTTTTTCTTCACAAATTTCACTCTCCTCTCTCTTTCTTTTTTGCAAGGGGTGTTTCGATTTTGTGAAGAGTTAGGTAATGAAAAAGGTGTCATTCCATATGTAATGAGTGTACAGACAACGGCAGCACTCTGTTTCACCTCCAGCTAATGGTGGGACTCTTAAGGGACAAATCACAAATCCATTATCTGTGTAGGCGTATGTGTTTGTAAACTTTTGTTCCAAAGCAGCAGTTCACGACCTTGGACTTATAGCAGAATCATCTAGGGGTGTTGTAAAATCCTGATACCCAGGCACACAACATTCAGATTAAATCAAAATCTCTGGGGCCATAGATGGCCTGAAAAAGCTTCCAGGTAATTCCAGTATGTAGACAGAGTTATGATGTTTTACAAGCCTTAAATTGTGTAACATATTCTTAGGCAATGATAAGTGAAGAGCTTTTAACATTAGACTTTTCCATGGTAGGTGGTCTTTGTATTAAATAACTTTGACTTGTAAGATTTTTTTTTATTTTTTATTTTATTTTATTTAAAAAAAATTTTTTTATAAACATATAATGTAACCCCACCACCCTCTCCTGACACCCCCCCACCCCCCTCAGTTTGTTTTATGACATTAAGAGTCTCTTTTGGTGACTTGTAAGATCTTAATAGATTCATGAAAAGCAGATAGTTTCGTTTATCACAGGCAACCCATGTCAAACACCAATAATTCATTTGCATTTTTAAAATAATAGAAGATAAATGATCTTGTTCATGTTCTTTCTGCCAGAGCCTATTTAAGATTATAAAAACCTAAAAAGCATTACTATTATAGGCTTAGAACCAAAATAACTAACGAACCAATCTGATATTAAAAATGCACAAAATAGGGGCGCCTGGGTGGCTCAGTGGGTTAAAGCCTCTGCCTTCAGCTCGGGTTGTGATCCCAGGGTCCTGGGATCGAGCCCCACATCAGGCTCTCTGCTCGGCGGGGAGCCTGCTTCCTCCTCTCTCTCTACCTGCTTCTCTGCCTGCTTGTGATCTCCGTCTGTCAAATAAATAAAATCTTTAAAAAAAAAAAATGCACAAAATAAAGGCTTCTGGGTGCCTCAGTTGGTAAAGCATCTGACTTTGGCTCAGGTCATGATCTCAGGGTTTTGGGATGGAGCCCCAGGTTGGGCTCAGTTTTCAGCAGGGAGTCTGCTTCTCCCTCTCCCTTTGCCCCTCCCCCTGCTTGTTCCCTCTCTCCCTGTCTCAAATAAATAAAATATTTTTAAAATGTGCAAAATAGAAAACTCACAAATGGAAAACTTAGAATAATCATATGTATAGAATCCACAATTATAAATAGGAAACTATGGGATATTTACCTTTTCTAGTGTTAAATTTGTATTATCCTAAAATTTGCCAGCCAGTATTGCTTAAAACTGGATAAAATAGCACCACTTCAACACACTGGGAAGAATAATGGGATAACGTAAAAGTAATTTTGAAAGATTCTGGCCAGACATGCAAGGGTCTCATTTCAGAACAACTTGAGGAGCCATTTGACCCAGCATCAGGGAAAAGAAAAAGAGAACTTCAGTCATTTGCTTATTTAACTATTTTTAAAGACATAATTAGTTCTATTGAATTATTGCAGCGGAGGAAGGATGGAAATACGAGAACTAGTGCAAAGTAGGAGTGGAAATAAAGGCAGTGGGAACTCAACTTGAAAATTTCAAAAGATAAATAATGTTGAAAACAAGGACCACGTTGGTTTAATATCTTGTTTCCTTTTGTTTATTCCTGAGCGTTAGAAGGTTTGTGGACCCATGTACGGAAGCAGTATTTATAGGTTCCATGTTCCCGCCTTTCACTGATCTAGTGCTGCTGAGGGCAGATCTAGACAGATGGTTGATTGAGCCGGTCTCTATGTTTGTTCTCAGACGATGGGTTTGCCTGCAACCCCAGGCTCTCACTCTGCCTAATGCAAAATGGATTTAGTCCCCATCTAGAGTACGCAAAGCTGCTTAGAGAGAGAACTGCAGGAATGAGTATATTGAGACTTAGTTGTCCTCTCCAGTGAATGCTCATGTGAAGAAACAAAATCCATTTTCCAACCATTTTATTTAATATACTTCACAAACTTTCATTTCCCTAAGTAAGGACCAGTGAAAGGGAAATGTCTGATTACTTATTCTCCCCAATCTGGCAAAGAGAGTGGTTTCTCTCCTTTTCTCTCCTTTTTGTTCTTGCCCTCCTCTCCTGAAGGCACAGAATGCAGAATCTTTGGGACCACCTTTAAGATATAATGCATTTTTTCTAAAGACTTCTTTCCATCCTGTGAAGCAGATAACATAACAGGGTTTTGAGAATGACCTCTTCCCCACTCCCAATATCTAGTCACTCGGGCTTAATTTATTAATCAGTCATCACTCAGGGTATACCTTAGATAAATCAGTTATTAGAAATTGAAGTGGTTTTTGTTTTTTGGGTTGGTTTTTTTGGAGGGGGTATTGTAGATAACTCATTATCTTTGAGGTTACTAATATTGTGTGTGGTTTATTCATCAGTATGGGTAAGCAAAAAAAAAAAAAAAAAAAAAAGTTCTTCCCTTTACCAACAACACAGTGCAGAAACTCTCAACTCCTTCCAGTAAATGGAATGTTTACCTTGTAGACTGATTTTGTTGTTGTTGCAGTTCTCACTGAGTGCAGTCATTTTCGGGTTTTATGATAAACTTAGGTGAAGGATTGTCAAGTGGCTGCATTTGGGGGATTAATGAGGTGTTCCTTTCCCTCCCTATAAATTCACCCAGAAGTACACAAATTTTCTGGGGATGTTTTTCCATGCAGAGGACTGAATTAGTCCCACATTAGCTAACATTTAAGATAATAATAATGATAAAATTTATTGTCTGGAAATGAAAATATCAATCCCTCATACCCAATTTGTCCGTTGTGCTTTGGTACAACCTCAATCCAAATTGAGTTAATCAAGAGTGACCTCATAGGGTCACTAACTCTAAAATTAATTCTGGTTTTAATGATATATGCCGCTAATTTATACCTAAAAAGTGTGGACCACCTGTGTTGTTGACTGGTTGTGATCATCTTGAGACCTAAGGGATTTGTATCAAGAGAAAGTCCAGACATGCAGGATACGTGTTTCTTTAAAGTGATGCTATAAAAATTATTTTCTTGATTAAATCTGTTATTCATTTTTTATTTTGTAAAACCATAAAACTCGTGGCTTTGAAATGATTGAATATATGCTTGTGATTTGTTTTCACTAGCCTCCTTCCTTATTCCCCTTCTCCAATGACACCATTCATGTAGCACAACCACACGTCTTTTAAAGCACATTTCGTAGACAAGGCTACATTTGGCACCAGCCTGTGGCTTACAGTGATACAATTTTATAGAAAATAGCAGTATTAATTAGATATATGCTGGTGAGCTAGAAGTAAATGTTTATGATCATTGTCCAAAGCCAAACAGGAAAATGTAAAAGCAATAATAAATATGTTCTCCCTCATTCCAATATACCAGCTTAGGCAAATTTTTGGCTGGAAAAGCATAAGTGAGTAATTAGATAATTGCTGCCTTGATTGAGCTTAATAGGAAACATTTCAATTAGGCTAAAACTACACAGAAAGGAAGTGGGTTTTTTACAAAGGGAAACATTCCTTGTCATGCAACTGTCAGCTTGTGCCCACACTAAGAGATGGGATTAAGTGGATCTCTGCAAAGGAAACAAAAAAGAAATGATTGCAGTAATTAGACCTATACTTAAACATTGTGTCTTCTGATAGAATTTCTTGATGATTCTAGCCTCGATAACACAGCCCCTATAAATGTCTTGCCTGTAACAAATTATTGCCTTAAGTCTATGGCAAAACAAGTTCCTGGAAAAAAAAAGTTATGATTTTCTCATACTACAAAAACTAACATTCTAGAATTGCAGGCCTCTTCATGAAGCCACCTGCATGCTAGCAAATAATCAGAAAAGCCATTTGGGGCTAGTTTGCATGGTTAATAGTTTCTCCTTAGCATACCTTGAATGTGTGTATCCAGTTCTTGACTCAGAACTGGAGCCAGATGTAAAAATGCTCCTTTCAGAGAATAAATGTCCAAAGAACAGTACTATGTTTAATGCCCTGGGAGCTGAAGCAGTGATATGACCCTCTTGACCTGTCAGCATCGAGGTTTTAACCATTGCAAAGGCACATGGTTCTCCCCATGGGTGGTTAAATTCATGGGAATGATGTAATATAGATGCCATTTCATGGCCCTCAGCAAGTTGCAAATTGCCCAGCCTGAGACCTCACAGGTATAGACCCTCAGTAAATCATTAATATTGTTTTAATATTGCTTTATATGAAAAAGAGAATAGCTTGAGCTCTTGCTAAGTGAGCAGTGGAGAATCCACTGATAGAACACCAAACTACTATACCACCTCTGGAGAAAGAGGATATGTCATCCAGGGGCACCTGGGTGGCTCAGTGGGTTGGGGCCTCTGCCTTCGGCTCAGGTCATGATCCCGGGGTCCTGGGATCTAGCCCCGCATAGGGCTCTTTGCTCAGCGGGGAGCCTGCTTCCTCCTCTCTCTCTTTGCCTGCCTCTCTGCCTAATTGTAATCTCTGTCTGTCAAATAAATAAATAAAATCTTAAAAAAAAAAAAAAAGAAAGAGGATATGTCATCCAAATCTTGGAAGAATCTTGTTAAGACAAACATAGGTCCCTTTTAAGGTCTGCCATGGCACTGATGCATCTGAAACAGCCCCAAAAGCAGTTGATTGCTTCTTTATTTCTGACGTCTTTCTCTCTCATTGTCTCTGCTGTACAGTGTAGCAATGTGAAGAACAGCCCAGGTTCAGAGGCAGCAGCATTGGCGAGGCTCCTTGACTTCCTGGTATCATGTTGAGGTTAAAGGCGTGGACTTTAGAATCGGTTAAGCCTGATTTTAAATTTGGGCTCTGTTACTAGCTATGTGACCTCTGGCCAGTTACTTAACTTTTTCAAACCTCAGTTTCTTCATCTGTAAAGTAGGAATGGTAATATTGCCCCTCCCCCTTGGAACTGATGTGAGAAATTGATAATGTAATGCTGGTTAGACCTTAGCACAATTAAGCACTCAAACATTCTTGGCTCCTATTATTACTAGAGGGCACGAGTTCTCATAATAGAGCACAGTGCTTAAGAAGTGCTTTTTGAAGCTAGTTGTGCCAAGGGTTTGCTTCTCCATTCTCTTTTCCAGCCAGCAGCCCAAGTTCAAAAGTTTTGAAGAGGTGTCAAGACCACCTCTGGTCTGCTTTAGTCTGCCAGAACGTAAAGCTAGTGTGAAGTTTGAGGAGCCAAAACCGAGATGAACTGAAACCTTGCATCAAGGGGTCCCCATTAACAACCCTCCCCCTTCTGGCCAGAGTTACCCAGCAGGCGGACAGATGGGCAATCTCTTATTGTGGTCAGCAGCTTTGAACAGAAAGCAGCCCTCCTCGCTCTTCCCCAGGTGACCCAGTCGGGTGTATGATGTTCTTTCAGTGCTAATGACCAAAAATGCTGCATTTGACTATTTACATTATTAGGATTTTAACATAAAACAGGCTTCAGTTGTTGTTAACTTTTTAGAGGCTATTTGAAGGGAAAACTGGAAGCTGTTGAATAGAATGATTTGCACTGATTAGTTTTCCAGCACATAGGATAGGAACTTCAAGCCTATGACCGTAAAGTTAAAGAATTTGGGAGATGGCTGGGTTTAGACTGTTAAAATTAGAGTGTGACAAATCAACACTTTGTAGTTTGGAGAGTAGACTTGATAGTGAATGTTTCTTTGAGAGATAAATTTGTAAGCATTTCATGTGCCCCGTACAGAATTGTTTCTAGTTCTTTTTACAGGCTCCTCAAAACCAACCATGGTAGGTTAAATGAGAAAGATTTCCAGGCTCTCATTTAGTAGGTAAAACCTGAGTTTGTTTCTCTGCCTTTGGGGCAGGTGGTCCACTAAATGAGGAAGTAGGAAGAGAACCCGCAGATCAGTTCTGTGGAGAAAGCTAGAAGCAGTGCTTTTGGGAGCTGGGAGTTATATAGCTAGACAGGCCTTTGCTTTTCATGATGAGCTGATAGATATTCCCATATGCCCTGTCTCCATTTGTCCTTAGGCTGTTTATGACCAATTTTCCTAAAGGGAAATGCCACCCTGCAATCTCAGGTGGCAAGACTCTACTTCTGTGGCAGGACTTAGGTGTTGTGTGCCTAAAGGACAGAGAAATGCTCATCTTTTCTATTAAACTTTTTTTTATTTGCCTTTGCATTCAGAAATGTGGCCTTTCCCTAGGAACCCTTTTTACTGAGAGTTTTGCTTTATGACAGCAGTTTGACTTGCTGCCAGAGAAGCTGGAAATGAAGGAAGTTTAAGATAAATATCAATGGTGATTTCTTTTTCTTGGTCACTCTCTCTCTCTCTCCTTTTTTACAGTAAAGTCATATGCTCATATCCTAACTTGTCCCAATAGAGGGTCAATTACAACCAGTTGGCTGTAAATCCAATCCAAGAAAAACACTGAGAGAAGGAACTGTAGCAACAGATACTGAGGGTCTCTAGAATCATTATAAATGTTAAGAACATGTCAGCTATGAACTCAGGGCCTTTAAGTGATATTTTAGGACCCAGTGCTTCCCAGCATGGCCCCCAATGAATAAAAGTCATCCAGGCATTTTTGTATGGTTGGGGTTTTTTGTTTGTTTGTTTGTCTTTTAAGAAATATTTTAAAGTCATAGTTAAAATTTCATGGATAACATGATTTTAAAAAGTTCATTAGCAGGCTGTCATAGTCAAAATTGAACTGTAGAAGGTAGGTTTGGTTAAACCCTTTTCCCACCCAAGACTTCAAGACCATTTTACCCCCACTGTTGTGTGCCTAAGCAACTTCTAAATTCACTCCCCTCCCTCCGATATCTAAAGAAGAAGCAGTGTTATATTAATAAAGGGATGTTCACAAAGTACATTGCAATAAGAATTACATTTTAGGAATCAAAAAGAATTTTGGAGGTGGCAAGCCTTGGAGAACCTTTTTGACTTCTATGCCTTGACCAGTATATAACTAAACGGTTTTAAAAACCAGAAAAGTTAAGAGGATTTGATGTGCCGAGGAGAACAAAAATTCCACATTGCTGCAACAGTTGCTCACTTCCTGGGGGAAAGAAAATGGCAAAGCAAACATTTTTTGGCCTTTCATCTAGGTGAGAACTGAAATCCAATTTCTTCATCCTGCATATACTTACAGTATGAAATATGATCATTTAGAAACAAGAGCAGTAAGGACCCCTTGCCACATGGCAGTCATTTCTTTCAAAAAATTGATTTTTGCATTTTATGAGATGTTTGTCTTCTATCTAATAAGCTTCTTGAAGACATTCTGGCAATGTGCTAGAATTCTAGGTTTTCATCCTGTTATTACCAAACTATGTGATATTTAGCAAGTAATTAAACCTCTATAGGCCTTGGTTCCTAATCTATAAATCAAGGTTGTTTAATTAAAGGTTTAGATGACCATTTCCAGCTCTTACATTCCAGAATCTATGAACCACGTTATCCATTAAACCTCAACCTTGGCAGTGAATCAGAATCAGCTAGGGAGCTTTAAAAATTACAGATACCTTGGCCCCATCCCACAGAGGTTCCAATGCAGTATATCCAATTCTACTCAGCTTCTGAGTGAAGCATTTAAAAGTTGTTGTTTTTTTTTTTTTTAAAGTAGATGTATAACCAGAGGTGAGACTATAATAAACAGTTCACTCCTGGCTGGGTACTTCTGTGTTTCTAGATAGAGGAGCCTGATCTAATCAGTTGAAACTTGATAAAATATATTTTATGAAACCTTCCCATTTAGGCTCTCTATCTTGGCTGCCAGTCCTTTGGAAGCCCCATTCTTTCTTGATGCCCCATTACAACATGTAAGCATCCATATATCAACTCACCTGTTAGATAAACGGTAAAAGGGTGCACATGCTAACTCAGTATGACCTGTGAATACTGTGACTATGAAAGAAGCAGATCCTTTTTTATCTGGCTTATGAGACCATCTTAGGGGTAGAGATTCCTTGATAGGAAGGACTAATTAGAAGATAAAGAAGTATCAGGCAATTTTACATTTAATCCTTGCAACCAGAGAGACATCAATATTTCATTTTACAGATAAAGAAAATAAGTCTCAGTGAGGCTTACCTCTCTTACCAGAGACTGCATAAAAGTAGGTGGACAGATAACGTCTAACATAGAAACCTATAACCCCCAAAAGGCCATGTTACCACAGGGAAGGGAAGGACCATTCTACACAGCAGGGCTTTTCAGATGTTCCTGTGATCATCCTTACACAGGTTTTATGTAGTTGGAGGGCTGACTTTATTAGCCCCAGGCTCCACTCCATAATTCAAGAGCCCTTTAGTTTGGAACTTTAGGAAAATAAAGAAAGGGAATACTTGAGAATGGTCAAATTCATATGGAAGAACCATAGTAAAGACAAGTTGAGACCAGCTCTCTTAAACCCAGCTGGAAGTAGCATAAATTGGTAATATCTTTCTGAAAAGTAATTTGATAGTATATATCAGGAATTTTAACTAGATTCACATCCTTTGACCTAGTACATCTAATTCTAGGAAGCTGTTCTAGGGAATAATTATAAGTGTGGACTAACATTGAATAAAAACAATAGAACTTCTTTAGGACATTATGTATAATAGGAAAAAAGAAAAATCTAAATATTTACTGAAGGTGAATAGTTCACTATACTTAAGTACAACCATATGATGAAATATTGTATAGCATCAAAAATAATGCCTCTGAAGAGATTTTAATGAGGTGTGGAAATATTAATGCTATTATATGAAAAAAGATACAAAACTATATGGTATGATCTCAACTATAAAAATAAAGGATGTAAGCATTAAAAACTCTAAAATGTTAACAGTAGTTATCTCCAAGTAGTAAGATTATAAGTACAGTTCATTTTCTTTATACTTCAGTATATTTAAATTTTTTCTGAAATGATCATGAATTATTTTAAGAAGTGGAAAACATTAAAATATACTTGTGAAAAAAAATGAATCATAGAGTTTGGCTAGAAAAAGAATATTGGACAGAAATAAATTAGGAATAGTAGACCAGAGACCCCAGTTCTAAATAATCTAAGCAAGCCCACTGAATGCCATTTACTTGGTAGGAATCCATCTTCTCTGGGCCATGTTTTCGTCATGTGTCAAATTAGGGGACAGGATCAAAGGAATGTTAATGACCTTTTTATCTTTAAGATTAAAAGAAGACTTATCACAACCTTGCTATAAAGAGTCCAAATTTTCTGATAAGAATGAAATAGAAGTTACCCAATAATTTCTCTAGTCTCACTTTTTTTTTTCCTGCATTGAAACAGTAACCAGACTATAGCAGAGATTCCCATGGTGTTTCAAGAGTATTCATAATTTTGGTATATAGGACAAGATCAGTGTAGATAAGCATATAGACACATAAAGTATGGCTGATAAGATACTCTGAAAGGCTCCATTACTTAGTACAACTATATCTGGGTAAATTAGAAGCCTAATTCTCAAAGCGTTCCCAGGACTGAAAGAAGCTAAATCTGTAAGGGAGCCTTTAATGGCAAACACAAAGAAGTAAAGAAACAACACCAAACAAAAAGAACAATACAAAACAAAAACTAACAAAAACAATAAAACAGAGAACACCCCACCCTTCAAATAATCTCTCCCCAAACACCTGAGAATTGAAATCAGAAAGGGAACAATAAATTATTGGATCAGGAGACTTAGACTGAGGCTTGCTATAATATCAGATTGCTAACCTAAAATTTCTGGATTATCCTGGATCCTCTGTAGGGGAGCTTACATGATCTCACAATGGTTGTGCCATAGTCCCATGGTAGAAAGAAATCTAGATCCTTTTTATAGGAAAGCAGCCTCACTGTAGCCATTTGGGATTCCCACAGATAAAGTCCAGTTAAATGAATTTGTAAAGATCAGCCAACCAGCCAAGTGAGTGGAGACCCAACAAGGTCAGTGAATGGACTGAGGAAAATGGGAATAAAATTTCTCACTTTTGGGGACGCCTGGGTGGCTCAGTTGGTTAAGCGGCTGCCTTCGGCTCAGGTCATGATCCCAGCGATCCTGGGATGGAGTCCCACATCGAGCTCCTTGCTCGGCAGGGAGCCTGCTTCTCCCTCTGCCTCTGTCTACCACTCTGTCTGCCTGAGCTCTCTCTCTAATAAATAAATTTTAAAAAAAATTTCTCACTTTTGGAGATGGTTGATAAGGGAGAACATAGAGCATACCCTTTGGCATTTGATTGGGACTGCAGATATTGGTGTGAACTCGTGACTTACAATCTATAGATAGATGCAGAAATAACTATAAAAGTAAAAATGTGTATACACAGATTTATGTATATGTATGTACATGAATATATTTTGTTATTCTGTCCACTTGAGAGTGCCTAAAAGATCTCTGTAGTAAAGAGCACATGTAATACCGAGACCATGGTTTCTAAATACCATTTTCCACTAAAAGGAACTAGAGCTCCTTGGAGAAATGGCTGATTTCAGGGTTGGAGCAAGGATAGTATAAGATAAGCTTGGAGGTTTTATGCCAGAAGGTAAGGACGCAAAGGATGACGGGGGCATGTGTGAAGGACATATAAAACAGTTTGAAAGGACTCTTAATGGCTAAATCTGGGACAATTTGAGCACTAAAATAATACTAATGGCTTATATCACATTGAATAAAATAGGAATCCAGAGTCCTCACTTTATAAATAAATAGCTTAATAAATAAAAACAGAGATAAAAGAAACTTTTTTATGTAGAATGCTATTAAATGTAGAAATAACATAATTAGAAAATTATAGTAGCCATTATAATAATAATTCAGTCAAGAAATATCAATATGTGCTAACATTTGACATCATGTGCCTCCTGATATATTGCCCTGGGGTACGGCATAATTGTTTTAGAATCTGAACCTTATCATGAAGAAGCATCATAAAAACCCAAATTGAGACATGTTCTACAAAACCACTGACCTGTAATCTTAAAAAAATGATAACAGCATGAAGGTTAAGAAAGAACTGAAGAACTACTTGAGATTGAAGGACCTGAAGAACATAAGAACTAAGTGCATTGTGTGATCCTTGATTGTATGCTTTGCTATACAGTACATAGTTGGAATACTTGAAGAAATTCTTGGAATTTGGGGTGGGGAGTTTAAGGAAATTCTTTGTATAATCTTGCAGTTCTTCTCTAAGTTTGCATTTATTTCAAAGTAAAATATTTTAAAAATTATTGCACAGTTTTAGAAATTCACCAAGTAAAGCATGGGAGTCAGTAGAAACAAACAAAAAAAGACTTAAACCTACAATGATTTTAGATATCTGAATAATAAGATAACTTAAAATACTGTTATGCACTTTTTAATGAAATAAAAGGTGGAATTTAAGAAGTACACAAAGAGCAAGACACTTTTAACAACTACTATTCAGGTTAGAAAAAAAACTAAATTTAACTTGTAAAAGTGAAAAAAAAATGTTGATGTTAGAAATCCGAAGTACAAGCCAAACAGAAGGTCAAAAAATTGAAAAGAACATAGTGAACTAGAAGAAAGAGCTAAAGAAATGATCAGAATGTGGCTCAAAGAGACAAAAAGGATTGAAAGTAGAATTGAGAAGTTAAGAGAAATAAAAAATGCAATGCAAAGATCCACTATACATCTGTAATAGAATGTCCAGATGATATACTAAGGAGAATGGAGGATCATCAATATTTTTAAAAAATAACTGATGTTTAAAACAGATGAAATATAAAACTCCAAATGTAGGGTGCCTGGGTGGCTCAGTCAGCATCTGCTTTCAGCTCAGGTCATGATGTCAGGGTCCTGGGATAGAGCCTTGCATTGGGCCCCCTGCTCAGTGGGGAGTTTGCTTCCCCTTCTCCCTTTGCCCCTCTCTCCTCCTCTCCGCTTGTGCTCTCTCCCTCTCTCTCAAATAAATAATAAAATTTTGGGGTGTCTGGGTGGCTCATTCAGTTAAGTGTCTGCTTTTGGCTCAGGTCATGATCCCAAGGGCCTGGGATCAAGCCCTCCACTGAGGCTCACTGCTTAGCGCCAAGCCGGCTTCTCCCTATCTCTCTGCCTTTCTGCCTGCCTGTGCTCTCTGGCTCTCTCTGTCCCTCTATCAAATGCATAAAATCTTTAAAAATAAAATTAAATAAATAAATTAAATCTTTTTAAAAAATTCCATAAGTAAAGGTAGCACTACCATATCCCAAGTGGAAAATTTTTGAAAGTCTATACACAAACATATCATAATAAAACTGCAGAACACCAAAGACAAAGAGAAGATCATATTATAATTCTTTTTTTAATTTTTTGAGGAACCTCCATACTGTTTTCCACAGTGGCTATACCAGTTTGCATTCCTACTAACAACACGATATCCTATGATCCAGTACTTGCACTACAGGGTATTTACCCAAAGAATACTGAAAACACAAATTTGAAAAGATATATGCACTGCTATGTTTATTGCAGCATTATTTACAACAGCCAAATTATGGAAGCAGCCCAAGCGTCCATTGATAGATGAGTGGATAAAGATGTGATACATACATCCAAACAATGGAATTTATCCCACCATAAAAAAGAATGAAATCTTGCCATTTGCAACGGTATGGATCGATCAACAGAGTATTATGCTGAGTGAAGTAACTCAGTCAGAGAAAGACAAATATCATAAGATTTCACTTAAATGTGGAATTCAAGAAACAATACAAACAAGGAAAAAGTGATGAAACAAACCAAAAAACAAACTCTTAACTAAAGAGAACAAACAGAGGGTTACCAGAAGGGACTGGAGAGTGGGGAGGATGGGTGAAAAGGTGGAGGGGATTAAGGGTACACTTATTTTGATGAGCACTGAATAATATATAGAGATGTGGAATCACTATATTGTACACCTGAAACCAACATAACAATGCATGTTAACTATGCTGGAATTATAAATGAGTAAATAAATAAGTAAGTAAATAAATAAAGATTTAAAAAGGACAAAGAAAAGAACCTAAAAACAGCCAAAAAGAGAAAATCTGAATCATCTAAAAAGAAATAATAGTTTCAACAGCAGCAGTGGAGGCCAGGAAACAACGGAAAACATTTTTACGGTGTTGTCAACCTAGAATTTTGTAACCACCAAACTATATTTTAATAATGAGCACAAAATAAAGATATTTTCAGATGAAAACAGGGTTTTTCTCTAGTAGTATTGTGGCTAACTTGTGCACTCCCAAATTTGTATATTGAAGCCCTAACCCCAATACTTCAGAATGTAACTATACTTGGAGATGGGACATTTAAAGAGGTAGTTAAATTAAAATGAGTCCATTAGGGTGATCCCTACAACAAACTGTCTGGTATCCTGCTAAGAAGAAAAGATTAAGACATATAAAAAGAGACACCAGTGTGCATGTGTGCACAGATGTATAACCATTTGAGGATGAAACAATCAGAGAGTTGTCATGTGCAAATCAAGGAGAGACCTCAGGAGAAAACCCTGCCAATACTTTGATTTTGAACCGCCAGCCTCCAGAACTGGGACAAAATAAAATCCTGTTGTTTAAGCTATCCATTCCTAGATATTTTGTTACGGCAACTCTAGCAAACTAATATGTCTTTCCATTTACCAAAAGAACTTTAAGAAGAACAATTTATATGTCAAAGAAGAAAATGACCTTATCAGAAAGTTTAGAAATGAAAGAAGGAATGGTGAGCAAAAATACTGGTAAATATTTAAATAAACATTGTATAAAATAATAGTAGGAATAGGTTCTGAACAACAGGATTGGCAAACCATGACTCGAAAACCAGATTCTCTAGTTGTCTCTGTTTTATTTCCTTGTGTATCTGGTCTACCTTTGCTGCAAAGCAATGTTAAGGGTATTTCTCAGTTATTTTCTCTGAGTACTAAGGGGACTACAGTAACTCTGTAGCCAGTGTAATGTTGGTGGTGCTATTTATATTTAGCAAGTCGTTCAAGAGTCAGGACCATTCAGTGGGACAAGAGACAGGGGCCTGGGTCAGATACTCCTCCCCAAGGGAAAAGTCCCTCTTCATTGTGAACCTTGGAGGATTTGGGTTTGATTTTCTCAAGTGAATCCAGTTTTCTATTATACTCTTCAACAGTATGTCAATTTTAACTTGATCAGCTTTATCTAAAGTTGTAATGACACAAGGTGACAAAAATATATAGGAAATTGTTCTCTTTTCATTTTTTTAAGGGAACATTAAGCTATGCCAGGCTTTATTCTTTCTCTTAACTCTCTTAAGCTTGACATATAGATAAATGAGAATATTTCCACTGGACAAGTCCCAATTGGGTGCAGGCAAGTGTGATTTCTTTGAGTACATAAGGACCTTCATCTGTGTTTGAATTATATAGTCATCACTTACTTGCATTGGTGTTAAAATGTCTGGGCAGCCCTGATGGGATCCCAGAGAGGAAAGGGAATTCTGAAATGTAATACCCCCCTTTTGGAGGGTACATTATTTTATAGTCTTTCCTTTAGTCTCTGTCTTTCAAATAGTATCATGAGTAATTTATTATAATACCAGAGTTTTTGCAATTCTTTGTTTATAACATTGTCCCTTAAATAGCCTTGATGGGGCAAATGAAAGGAAAGACAATAGAATATACAGAATCCAGTTGATTTTGCCACTATTCTTGGGTTACCTGGAATGTTTCTCTTAAAATATGGGGTAAGAAAGGCAGAGAATATTAACCTATGAGGATAGGATTTTTTGTCTGTCTTGTTTACTGCTATATACTAGCCCCATGCATATATATATATATATATATATATATATATACACACACACACACACTAGCCCCATGCCTATACACACACACACACACACGGCTAAAAATATATTTGACAAAAGGAGACATCCCCCTAAATTTGTGAAATAAATAAATCAAACTATAATAGCTGGGCTTTGATTTTTCCCTCCCATATCTAATTTTAAATTAAAAATAAGAGAAAGGTGCAAAACTATGAAAATGTGCCCAGCCATATAAACTATGCACCAAAAATGCACCCAATAAGTATATGATGTCTGGAAGACCTTTATATCATGTTCCAGAGTTTTATGTTCAAGACTCTTGAAAGTCAAGTGAAGAGAAAAATAACTTTCTTTAAAAAAGCTTTATGGATATTAAAATCCACAAATACTTAATATGAAATGAAAGGCCAAATGTTTGTTTTGGAGCATTATTCAGTCATACTTTATGATGGTTATTAGCCATTCCTTTGGCCTATTTTGAAAAAAAAAAAATCAGAGGCAATTGACATCTTTAATGTAGACTTGGAAATGGGAAGCAACACAAGTACATTCCCTTAAATAAGGAGAACATTACTCATTTGCTTTAGCCAATGTAAAAAACTCCTTAAAAATGTACTAGAATCTCTAACGGTTAAAAATTCTATTATTCACACATTTCTCTGGGTTTTTTTTAAAATTCTGCTCTTTGTGTCATGTAAGCAAGAACAACAGGATGAAAATAAGGTTACTGTGTTGTGATATTTGAGTAATATTTTTCTATTTTTGTATACTTGAGTCAGTTCATTAAGGAGTGTCCACACTGAGGATGATACTATGAATAATACACAATGAATAATTTTAATTATTAAATGAGTCACACTTTCTGTGACAGTATATTTTAAAACAACTTCTTCATGGCATACATTTTTTTCAAAAGGAGTTTAAAAGATTCTAAAATCAGTTGTAAAGTTCAGTTTGGTTCCAAACTTTTACTGTTGCTTCAAAGCACTGAGATCACATAGTATTGATGGTAACAGATATTCTCCCATGTTTTGCAAGCACTTTCCAGAATATACAATTATATAGGATCACTACATTCATATTATAAATGGCACCTAACTCTCTGGGGAAAGGACATTCACTTCCAATCCAGCTGAGAGTAAGTCTAAACAGGAGATAATGGGCAATCTGCAAAACTCAGTCTTCCAAGCCAAATAACTGGAATATTCTAGAGCATACTAAAAGTGTGTGGGTATTAGGTTTTATAATTTTACATCATATTAGATTTTGTACTCTATTTTGAAGTGTGAGTATCATTATGAAATAGAATTTATTGATATACATTGATTTATTTACATGCATTTGTTATTTATATACAGATCAGTATTAGCCATCAAAATTGCCATCTTAGAATTGTTGCAGCAGTTCTGCAGCTGCCCAGAAAATCTTTGTTGTACTTTTAGAGCCAGTTTGAGTTACAGAAGAAAACAACTAATCACTCATTTAGTAACTTTATAATCACATCTTGATTTTACACACATTGTATCTAGCTTGATCACATCATTGCCCATGGTTGCCTCCAAATGACACTTGAATATTTACAAAATTCAAATTCATTCTCAAAAGGAAAAACTTTATGACCACTGAGGAGAGTATGAAAGAAAAAGGAGAAGAAAAGAAGAACCTCTGAGGGCATATGCAAAATAATTCCTGAAGTGCCAAATGCAAAGAGAATGATTTGCTAATGATTTGCATTTGTCTTAACAAGACTGCAGCTTTAGGGGCACCTGGGTGGCTCAGTGGGTTAAGCCTCTGCCTTCCGCTCAGGTCATGATCTCAGGGTCCTGGGATAGAGCCCCACATCAGGCTCTCTGCTCAGCAGGGAACCTGCTTCCCCTTTTCTCTTTCCCTGCCTCTATGCCTACTTGTGATTTCTCTCTCTGTCAAATAAATAAATAAAATCTTTTAAAAATTTTTAGAAAATATTACAGCTTTAAATGGGACAAAATATATTTCAATGTTTTAAATTAATATATTTATATTTTAAGTACTATCTTTTCTCTCTGGAAATGATATGTGGTATAGATAACAGTGTCATATGCTGTGCTATATAGTTCACAGGATCTAAGAAAACAAATTTTATTCAAAGGCTCCGCTTGAGTCAGAATATACAGAAAATTATGTTGTAACATTTTTCTTCAAAGGTTGTCTTGCTGTAAAAGAGGAGAGGTAGTAACGATTGTTTCCCTAAGAGTTTGGGAGGAGGCAGTGGCAGCTATTATAGATCTTGAGGCCCCCACAAGTGTTTTGGTGTCATTTTTAGGGAGAATCTATATTATTTCTGTTACGATACTGCAGACATTTTCAGTTAGACCTTTACTGTAGACATTTTTTTTCTGATTTGTTAAAAACACTTGAGCATTTACTGTGTGCCAGTGGGTCTCCAAAGAAAGTATGACTGAGTCATCCCTTTCTGATTAATTAAAAAAAAAAAAAATGCCTCCTTCATATCAGGAAAAGGAAGGAAGTGTTCATTTAAAAATGAGCCAAATCTCCTTCTTCCAGATTTCAAAACGACAATGTTAAGGATGTATTAGTCAGTGGATCACTAGATCAGAAAAATAAACTAAAGAAGGAGGATGGAACAAATAATTAAATGAAGTTAGAAAAAAAAAATAGTACCTTGAAATCAAACTCCTAAGCAGAAAAGTGTAACATATTTTAGAGGAAATGCAGGTCAGGTAAACATTTTGTCCTCTATGTACAGAAAAGGAAAACTTCTGATCTGAAAAATTCTGAATAACATTTACTTTCCAAGTACATGTGTTCTGGCTGAGAAAATGACTTGAGAGGCTGCAACGAATGGGAGATGAAGCCCAAGGACTTTTGTCCAGCATGGAGGCAAGAAGAGATGACTAGTGCTTTTCACACAAGGCTCTGAGAGCAAGACAATCAACTCTCATAGGGTGGCAGGTGTGGCAGCAAAGTAAGGGGAGCGTAAGTGAGGTGCAAATCCTGAATGAAACTTGGTTCCTCCTGAGGCCAAGCATCTGCTGGCCCACCCGGTGCCTGGTGAGTGACTCAGCAATTTCTAAGAGCCAGGAGCTTGACTCAGCCTCACCCTGGGGGTGAGGGCCTCCAGGAGCTTGGTGTAGCAGGATGGCTGAGATGCAAATTCTCTCACCCTGTGGTGACCCCACACTGCACAGATCTTTTGCATTTGAAGTTTTTTTTTTTTTTTTTTCATTCACAGGCCATGGCTTGTTCTTTAGGAACTGCTCATTATTTAATTTCAGTGATGCCTAAAATACAGGCTATGCAAAAATCAAATGATATTCTTTGCAACAACAGAAGTCAGAAGTGACTGTGTAGCTATGGGCCTCGTGAAGATATTTGACATGGGTTAGTGTTTGCTCACCAAAATTACTTGGGTCCTTGGGAGATGTTCTGACCATTTCTAGCCCCAAACTTATATCAACCTTTATGTGTTCTCATGTACCATGTACACATGGGGGTGGGGGGCCCTGCCACTTGTTGGGGACCTGCCTACGATCTTTTTTTCATGGGCTCACTGCCTGTTCCTTCCCTCCTGTGCTGCGTGATTGGTGGTCTGCTGTACACTGTGCAGATGTTCTCCTGTGCTATTTCATGATTATTTTTCAAGTGGCCTCTTAGTCAAGAGATGGCAGGTCAGCAGAGGGAAACATCTGCTCTTACCATTTTTCTAAGCAAACAGCAGATGGCATTGCTGCTGTCCTTTTGATCTGGTGCAAAAATTCCCATGGCTGAGGTGTTGGTTTACACTGATGCTGCCTGGCTAGGGGCTGCCTGAGGGACTGCCTCCCCCAACAGTAGCACTGCTTACAGATGTCTTCTCTGCAACTTACATTTTTAGTTTGTTTCTTCCCGTGACTCTACTTCTGCAGGGCGTCTTGAACTTTGATTCTTCCTCCTGTGACTGTTGCTTGATCGCTTTACTGCCATCAACCATGGTCTCCCCAGATTTCCTCCCATTTGTCACCTGTTGGGGCTCTACTGGTGTTGCTGGAAAAGACACAGTAAAGCTGTCCGTGTCACCTCGGAATTTGGGCACTAGCTGTGTGTACGCTATGCACTGAACAAGGTTATCTAGAAAATAGTTGGACCACGAAGATTTTTCTAGGTGCTTCCTTAGCCAAACAAAACCATCTTAAAATTACATTTTTAACAGTTGGGTTTGTAAAGCTGTAATGTGTGTGTTAAGTTTGTACCCATTGAACAGCTGTTACCTTTATAAATAGTGCAAATATATAAAGACATTTCTTCGACTTTGTTTTCTAGATGGAGTGTTAGTATGTTGAAAGGAAAAATTCTTCCTTACATTTCTCCTTGATTTATGTTTGATTTCTAATGTATATTTCATTGAATTATAAGCTTTAGTCATCTGCTGTCTTCCTCATTCTCTAGCATCTTTCTCTGTTAGGTGGTTCTTCTCTGATGTCATTAGTCAAGTTCTTTATATCCTGTCAGGAGTCCCAGGAAGCTTCTATTTCCTCATCTGTAAAATGGCATAATTATTTTCCTTATAAGATTAAATGAGATAGGATTAAGTGAGATAATATGTGCCTCAAAAGTGCTTTTAAAATGGCAGTCGTCATCATCATCTTCATCCTCAGTCAAGGCATCACCTTGATTTTTTCCTTGCTGAAATGTTGGGTACTATTACTACTTCTTTCTCACTACAGGTCCAAGTTTGGTTGCCTTTTATTATACTACTTGGTTTCTTGTTTTATGTGTTCAAACTCTGCATTGGTTTTTTTATATCCCTAGAGAACTATACTCAGATATAGTTCTTGAACTTTGTTCATTTTACTTTGTATAAATGTTACAGCCTTTTGGCTCAAAAATCCCCAGGTTCACACTTGTAACTTGTACATGGTATGGGAATCACACATTTAAAGATTTATTCTAATCTTTGCCTTTGGTTATCGGCAAACAAATAAATAAAAGGCCAAATTGTTATAAACTCTCACAGAGAGACAGAAATATATTGAAGCATGCTGCAGAGAGCCCCATGCCTTTCCATATATTCCTAATTTTCTCACTCTCTGGTCAGCGTTCCACCCCATCTGATCTGCATAGCCCTATAATGTTACAAAATGGCGGGTATGCCTGCATGCTGCTTTGCTTCTGTGTATCAGATGGCCAGGCTGTGGTAGCTCCACTGAATTTAAGGTTGATGCAGCTACTGATGTCTGTTTATATTCTCACAAAATTAGACTTCAAAATGGCCCAATTTTTTAGAGAATGTAATTTTTCATAGCAAGGTATTTGGAAGCTCAGGAGATGTAAGCTTTCAGAATATCTAGCAGCCACCTAAAGTGATTAGAAAAAAAGAAATGGTATATGTGCCTTCTGTCTTTTTTTTCTTTCCTTCTTCCTTTTTTTCTGGCACCAGAGTTTAGAACTTTTAATTTGTCCCAAAGTGGCTAAAGCAAAAATCATAATAAAACAACTCTGCTTTCCTTTACACCCATCGATGCAAAAACAAAAACAAAACTATTTGTAGGGGAAAAAATGGTTTTGTGCATGGGAAGAAACCATATAAATTCAAAACTTACAGATAAGGATTAGCTCTATCTCCCATCTCTTTGAAAATTTATATGAATATCCAGTCAAAACCAACAGGGTATCTCCCTTGAAGAGTTATCTCTATGAATTTCCAAGTAGACTACCAGAAGGCTCTGTTATTGATTAGGTAACAGAGTAAAAACCCCAAAGTCCTTTTTTTTTTTTTTTCAAACGGAAGAGAGAAAGACAGCAGTATGGAAAAAACTATTCAAACTTTGTCTTCTTTACATGTGCCTTCTGTTTTTTAAGACAGGTCCTCAAATGCAGAAGTTGTCAAAATGAAGGTCTTGGTACATGCCACTCTTTCAGAATTATATTACCAAATAAAAAGGGAGGAGTAGAGGGGATATTTAAGAGAAAGTGTGACTCATGTTCCTAACAAGAATAGGCAGTCACCAACTTTGTGTGGAAACAACGCAGGAGCACGTCTGTTAACATCTAAGTCATTCTAGAAGTTGGGATTACCAAGAGTCAGTAAACTTTAAATACCAGTGATTAGTTTACGTAACACTGGAAAAACAAATCTCCTTCTATCTTTCAGGCAAATATTTCTGGTGAGCCCATCCCAGTGTCCTTTTATTTCACTTCCACTCAACTCTTTTGGAATTTGTCAAATTCTCTTATTGAAATATTGCTCTCCCCCTCCCTTATGTGTAGCCTTAGGTATAAAGCAGTCCCAAACAGAGTTTTACCCGTTCTTAACTAATTTTTTCTTAACTTAGCACATTTAACTTCATCCTTGCAAATTGGGCCTGAAAATTTGATTTGCCATACTTCCTTCTTCTGCCCTAGTTAGGGTCCTGACCTTTATTCTTTAAGTGTGTTCTCTTGGCCTGTTTCATTTTCCCCCTTCCCTATGAACTCTGTTTATTTCTCCATTTACTTTGTTTCTTTGATCTTAGTTTACAATCCAATTGGATCTATTTAACTATATGTTATAATTTATCTTACTTTAATCCTTCTAGTGAAAACCTTCCTTCTTATTCGTTATGTAATATTTCCTGAATCAGTACATCAGTCACTTTTCAATTCGAAGAGGTGAACTCCAGAATTGGCCCTGGCCTCTCTCCTGAACCCACATCTGTCTTCCTCATCCCCTGCTGTACATTGCTATCCCTCCAACACTATAAACTCACCACGTTCCTGTGTTTGGTAACGCAACCACCCAGTCATTCTACCCTGCAGATTTGGTATTTTCTTCACCTGATGCCTCCTTCACTTATCCCACAGTCAAGTGGTCACCACAACGCATTACACTGGCCTCGGGGTGTTTTTTATATCGAGTTGCTCAGTGCCATGTTCATGTCACTGCACTCACCACTCCTCTTGTCCTCTGCGGTTCCTGACTTATAATCCAGTTCCCTGCTATTACCGTCACCCCCACCACATGAAGCACCCTCAGCTTCCCTGCCTCCTACCACATCCGAAACATTTTACACATGACCACCAGATTTTCCTTCTTAAAATGTGGCTCTTCTTGTTTATTTTTGCCCCAGACCTTTCAGTGCCTGTCTACAGTCTATGGAATTAATTTGACTCCTTTTTATAATGGTTAAAATCTTCCACATTTTTGCCCCATTTATTCTCCCATCCTCTCCTCCATGCCTTCCTTACTCACATACTCTAGGCATTTTTGGATTTCTCTGAACTTGCTCTGCCCTTAACGTTTCCTTCCAATGCATCTTTCTCATGTTCCTTTTGCTCAGGACTCTTTAATCCTCCCCAATTTCTGCCTGCCAAAATATAGGTCATTCTTCAAAGCCTACTCAAATACCACTTCTTCATAAAGCCATCCTCACTCTGGGCTATGTTGCCTCCCATGCCTGCTGACCAGTCTTCATTTTACTTGTTCCTTTTTTTTTAGTCTGTCAGCCATTACCTACCCTTATAGCTTATTGTGTTTCTTTCTTTTTTTGGGAGAAGAATTTAAGATTCATAATGGATCCATGGGGATCCTTCCATGAGGACCATTGCTTTAATTAATCTTGTGTTCTCCATGGTGCCCACAATAATGCCTTATATATATGCTTGGTACTTGGTATATATATGTATACATTTATACAAACATATATAATTAAAAATTAGTCTCCAATATCCCCATTTGATTCCTTTTTTATTTTTTTTTAAAGATTCTATTTTTTTATTTGAGAGAGGTAGAGCATGAGTCAGGCGAGGAGCATAGGGAGAGGGAGAAGCAGACTTTCCACTGTGCAGGGAGCCCAATGTGGGGCTCAATCCCAGGATTCTGAGATCATGACCAGAGCCGAAGGCAGACACTTAACCTACTAAGCCATGGCTATTTGTTTCCATTTTTAAACACAGCCAGTGTGTCTTTACTTTTGCAAAACATCAAGACTCAGAACCTCCCTTTCTCAATCAGGACTTGTACTTTGAGGAAGAAAGTGGGAAAAAATCCCTTAAAAGGGATTAATGGAGAATGCTGAAAGAACTAGGAAGTTTCGTTTCAGCTTGCCTTGCCTAATGAGCTTACATATTTACCTGAAGCTTAAAAATCTTGAAGAATTTTATTTGCTTATATATGTATCTCCTCTGTAAAGATGTCTTGAGTACCTATGGGCAGGGACTGATTGAATATATTCAATGTGTGAATGTCAAAAGTACAAATGAATATATAAATACAGACTATATAATGTAAAGAAGCTGGAAATCTTAACATAATTACTTTTAAATCTCCTTAGAGAGTGGTATATTAGCAACATGCTTAACCTAGTCTAATGTATTACCTTTACTTTTAGTTCAGTATAAGGATACCTATATGAAAAAATTAGGTTGTGCCATATGAAACTGATGATGTTTGAACATTTTAACAAAAACAGCATTTTCACATGGCTCAATCTACATGGCATGGAGTGGCTTCTGTCCTGAATCTCTAGAACTTAATGTTAGTGCTTAGGATCTACATACATCTGGTTCTTTCTTACCCTAACGTGGTTTGTTATTTTACTTTTGACTGAGCCTGTAGAGATAGAGTACTAATTAGTAATGCTGTAGTAATGCTTTAGTCATTACTAGTAATTGTTGGCTTAATTCCGTGATAGTTATTGGCTCCTATTAGTGCATTAATCAGTTGGGTTTATTATACTACTAATTAAAACATAAAATTAATTGAGTATGTCCTTTACTTTGAAGTAGGCCTAAAGGTATATACATGCCATGTCATGATCTTGACTCAGTAACTTCTGTGCTTGTTAGGGAATTATGCTCCTAGGCTCATCCATTTATTCATGATTCCATCAGCAAATGTTTCTTGAGCACCTGCTCTGGGCATACCATCTTGAACAACATAGGGCTTTTGGCCTCAAGGAGAGAAGGTGTGAAAGTGTTTGATATATGATCTTTGCTCAACTGACAGTCACTGTGATAATCATTATTATGATGATGGTTAAAGCCTACTGCTAGTTAGCTATATTTTAAGAATTCTCTTCAAAGTAAAAAAATAATTGATGCATCTTTTTTTATCCTTCTGAGATTTTCATGACTAAGAACAAAAGATAAGAATCAAAAGGAGAGGGCTTCATTAAGTAAATGCTCAATATGTGCGACTATCTAGGAATTTATGTGGACCTTTGCTCAAGGTAATCAGGGACAATGGAATCCGGAAACTTGACCCCTTATTTTTCTTCTGTCCTAAGCCTTTAAAACACTGAGGAGCATTTCACCTGTGAGAACATGATTTAAAACTTGTACCACCCAACCCTCTTGCTTGCATCTGCCTCTGTTGCTGGCTTGGGATGGAAGAATCAATGTATAAAAGTGTGTGTCTAGGGCTTCCTTGGTCCCTAATATCCGGCTCAATTGGTGATAATAAAAACCAGAGAGTGATTTCAAGTCCCCAAGTGTCAAGTAGATTCACTATGGGGTATAGCCTCACAAAAGCCTTCCACAGCCCTCAGTGAGAACCAGATTGTAAGATAGGATAGAAAGAGCTAAGCACAACTATTCCCATCCCGGAAAAGCCCCTCAGCATATAAGCTTTATTAGCAAGGTCCTGGAACTTCAAGCTTGGGCATCAAAGCCCACATAGTTATTTACCTAATTGATTTATCTGTTTTATACAGAAGAATCATATTGTCCAAACTTTAACTGGAACTCTAGTGAAAATTATTCAGTAGAGGAAAAAGCCAAATTTTCAGATTTACTCTTATTTTCCACACCACTTTTTTCTGAAACCATCCTTTGATTTTATGTCTCTGCAACTTCATAATTTAAAAAAAAAAAGTCTGAATGAACTCTAAAGGACTTTATTGTTATTAGACTTATTAATTCTGCTTTATTGAGAAGACTTGACCCCTTGGCTGCATTATCTTGGGATTGGGTTGTATTTCACTGTATTTCCTTTGACATATGTACAGTAAAATACCAGACCCTAAAATAAAATCCCTTGCTGGGTTTCTTCTCCCTGGGACAGAATACACTTTATGGCCAGATGGAATGGCATCATGTCTCACTGTTGGGGTAGCACAGAAAAGACAACATCGCTGAACGCTTTCCATTCTCATACAGTGGAGGCTCCTTAGTTTTGTCAGGTGCTCTGACTTGGACCCAACACTGAGCTGCAGCTCAGGAGACAAAACAGTTGGAAAACTTGGAGAAAGGCTCTAAGGGTCAGTGAAATTTACTGTGGGCAGCTGCTGCTTCAAAGCCACTCTCTGTGCAGAAGCCTATTAAGAAGTAGTAGGTTACGTTCCTGCCATTTCCCCCAGCATGATGGATGATGCTCTGAAAAGAGAAAAGACTTCCTGTTCCACGGAGGTGGTTTTCCTCTAGGCTGCCTCACCGTGTTTCTCAGGCGATCTCCGTTCCGTTTCTAACCATTGAATTCACTGCTCCACTACATTTAATAATAACCTAGGTTTGTCAGGAATGACTGACTGTGTCTCACCAGTGACTTCTTGTCAATCAGCAGGACCTCCCACCTCAGACCAGGGGCTTAGCTGTGCTGTCGGTGCTGGAGAAGGGCTGTGAAGGAAGAGAATCAGGTTGCAGATGGACGAAGAGCAGAAGTGCCTTCAAAGTTTGCTTGACCTTTTTTGCTTTCAGAAACATTTTCACTTTACCTCATGTTAAGAAATTATTCCTCCCTGGCCTTCTCTCAGGCCCTGGTGTTTCCCAGGCTCCCTCCTGCTACAGAACTTCTATATACACTCTTCCCTCAGCCATGCATGCTTGTCCCTCCTTACTTTGCTTTCTTAGCTGCTTCCTCATTTTTGGAGAAGCCCCTCAGCCTTCTAGCTTAGGTCAGAGCTGCCAACTCAATGTGCTCATAGGACAGTGTCCATCCCCTGATAGCACTCGTTTGAATGACCGTTTGATGGATGTCTTTCTCATGCTCGACATAATAAAGGACTATGTCACACACACACTCATATCCACATACACACTATTGCACAAATGCCTGTCCTCCCCACCCCAACTGTGAGTTCCTCAAGGTCAGGGACAATGGCTGTCAGTCCTCCTCATTGTATTCCCAATGCCCATCACTCTGTTGCTGCTGGATACAGCAGATATTTAATTTATATATCATTAGGAAAGCAGAAACTTGTTATTGTATCCTTTTCAAAAGCACAAATAGACACATAACATTCAGAGTATAAGATATCTTTTAAGAGCAAGGCTAGTGGCCTACTTAGTAACAAGCATAGCAACTCCTCCCTTTGTATGTGGGGAGAAGTTGTTCATAATTAATGTATATTTAAAATCTCAGCATTTTCAGATCAAATGAGTGTACGTATTTCAAATAAAGTTCTCTCTTATCAAACAGTGGTTATAAGGTGCCAGTACGTGTTTAGGACAGTCGTTTGATGTTGTGTAGAGACGACTCACAAAGACAAGATCCCTACCCTCCTGATACTTACCATCTGAGGGAACATCAGATAAAAACAAGAGAAGGAAGTGTTCACTTTGTGGAAATGTGGGAGAATCACAGAGGAGAGGAAAGTCTCATTCTCTTCATTTCAGAGTGTGGAATCACGAAAGACAAAAATGTAACTGACCCTCAGTTAGTGGTGATTTATGTAGATCTACAGCCCCTAAATCTTGTGATTACATTCTAAAATTACTGCACTCTCCAAAGGGAAAAAAAATCGGGGTTTTTTACAAGATTTGGGAGTGGCAGTAGGTGCATTTTAATGACTGTTGTGTTTAGGTGGAGCTAAGGAATTAAATATTTAGGGAAATAAAAATTCACATTAGAGTTTCCTCTTATTGCCAGATTTAGAGATTTTCCTTCCCTGTGAAATCCCTATAAGGGCTTCTGAAGGAGATGCCCGGAAAAGAGGAACTTAGGGATAAAGCTCTGGTCCTGCCAGTCCTCCAACCAGAAGGGCTCCATGTTGAAACATTTGTTTCAGAATTTCAGGATCTCATTGAAGGGAAGAGCTCTGCTGCTGTGATTTGCTAACTTTTCTTTAAACTGCAGATTTCAAGAATTCTTGCTCAGGGAAAATGACAATGGTTTGTTTGAATGTCGGAGGAGCACAATGTTAGTAAGTATGAGAGTGTATGGACAAGAAGAGAAGCAGTAACATTTCCTGTAGGGAAAGCAAGAATTGGTAAGATTTTGAGACTAATCTACTGATCAATTAGGACATTAGGTCAGGCCGTGCTGAACCTACTCTAGGACATATAAGGACTTTTCTTTATTTTTTTTTTTAAAGATTTTATTTATTTATTTGGCAGGCAGAAATCACAAGTAGGCAGAGAGGCAGAGAGAGAGGAGGAAGCAGGCTCCCCGTTGAGCAGAGAGCCTGATGCGGGGCTCGATCCCAGGACCCTGGGATCATGACCTGAGCCGAAGGCAGAGGCTTTAACCCACTGAGCCACCCAGGTGCCCCTACAAGGACTCTTCTTAGTTGAACAGAAAAAAAGGCTAAACAATTTCTCCAATCAACTCAGGAATGTTCTCTAGTTTTCTTTCACATTGCTTAGAGAGTCCATTCTCTGTGGTGGAAATAGTGAGAAGTTGTTGGAATGTCTGTGAAGTCATAAATCACTGTGTTGATGGGCAACCTCCTCCCTCTTTTTTGGACACTTTCTTGAAATGTTTCTTTGGAGTAGCAGATGAAGCAGAAGAGCAGAGGGAAGAGAGAAGCCACCTTGAGAATGGTGATTTGGCTTGTTCCTCATGACTGACATCCCTGAGCCATCCACTTTCTTATGTTCTATGTATTTCTCATCTTGAGCCAAAAGCATGTATACAAATGTTTTCAGATAGTGATTTCTTATAGATTGTGATTTCTTTTTATTTTCAAATATCATATGAAAAATATATTTTCACTTATTAAAATACATTTTTATAAGAATATGAAAATTAATTGTCATTATTTAATGAGATTCTATCAAAGCGACACAGTAGGGAATAAATCCCAAAGGAAACTATTTTAGGTCTAGTGCACTCCAAGAAATATTGGACTTGGTCCAGAATATTCTGCTTTTGTTTCTGATAGGGAGAAATAGGAATGCTATAGTTCTTATTTGGGAAGTATGTCTATATTTAGTTTGTGTATATTTAGACACCAAAACCAAAATGAGATTTAAACATTGGAATGTTAGAAATTATAAGATACTCTAGAAGTATCACTATTTCATGTGTTCTTCATCTTTTGTTAAAAATTGAGAAATTTAGATGTCTATTGACAATCCTTAAAAATAATAAAAATCTGAATTTTATACTATCAAATATCATAATGAAGATACACTGATCTAGCTGAAAGGAAATTTATTTTTAAAAAGAATGTAGCTTAAGATTTTAAATTTAGTGGAGTGGAAAAGGTGGACAATAATTGTGTAATTGTGAATTTATTATGTTTATAGGGAAAGTTGTGGTGATTATGATGTGAAATAGGATGTCCTTTGATTAAAGTATAATTCCATTCCATAGGGCAGGACCAAAAGGGAGCCTTTACAGTTTACCTTCAATGTGATCAATGCTGGGCATTCTAAAAGGGAAGCAAAGCTAAAAAATATTTGTGAAAAGAATCAAATTATTACACCTGCTAACATCGATCCATATCCTTTGAAAGGAACCACAAACATTTTTTTAAAGATTTTATTTATTTATTTGAGAGAGAGAGAGAGAGAGCCTGAGATGGGGGGAGGGTCAGAGGAAGAAACAGACATCCCACTGAGCAGGGAGCCCAATGTGGGACTCAATTCCGGGACTCTAGGATCATGACCTGAGTCAAAGGCAGTTGCCCAGCCAACTGAGTCACCTAGGTGCCCCAACCACAAACATTTAAAATTGAACATGAAGTAGATAATTGGAAGACAAAGTCAGAGTCCATCCAGGATCATTCATTCCTTTAAGTAACTTACAAAAGCCTTTTCTCAAGTTACAGAAACATCCATGTGGATAGAAAAAAAAAAAACTAAACTAAGGGGCACCTGCGTGGCTCAATGGGTTAAGCCTCTGCCTTCAGCTCAGGTCATGGTCTCAGGGTCCTGGGATCGAGCCCTGCATCAGGCTCTCTGCTCAGTGGGGAGCCTGATTCCCCTTCTCTCTCTGCCAGCCTCTCTGCCTACTTGTGATCTCTCTCTCTCTGTCAAATAAATAAATAAAATCTTTAAAAAAAAAGAGAGAGAAATCTTTGCTACTATAAAGTCATGAATATATATTGGGGCACCTCTGTGGCTCAGTGGGTTAAAGCCTCTGCCTTCGGCTTGGGTCATGATCCCAGGGTCCTGGGATCGAGCCCCACATCGAGTTCTCTGCTTAGAAGGGAGCCTGCTTCCTCCTCTCTCTCTGCCTGCTTCTCTGACTACTTGTGATCTCTGTCTGTCAAATAAATAAATAAAAATCTTTTAAAAAAATGGAAAAAAAAACTAAACTAATAAGACAAATAAGAACTAAACTAATGAGGCAGATATAAGAGATCACGACCCTCCCCATCACAAGCAAGTTTGTAATTCTGATTTCAAAAAACTGAAGAGGTATGCTCATGTCAAATGTCCACCTTGAAATGTATAATTAAATTAAACTTGTAGGTGAACACCTTGAGTGGGTTTATGTGATTACACTGCAGGCACTGATTCTACTTTTATTTATATTCACTAATTTATTTATTTATTTATATTAACATATAATCTATTATTTGCTTCAGGGGTACAGGTCTGTGATTTATCAGCCTTACGCAATTCACAACCCTCACCATAGCACACACCCTCTCCAATGTCCATCACCCAGCCACCTCATCCTTCCCACCCTCCACCCCTCCAGCAACCTTCAGTTTGTTTCCTGAGATTAAGAGTCTCTTATGGCTCATCTCCCTCCCCAGTCCCATCTTGTTTCATCTTTTCCCTCCCTTCCCCCCACGATCCACTGCCCTGCCTCTCAAATTCCTCATATCAGAGAGATCATATATATTCACTTTTTCTTAACACCTAAGCATATTGTTTGAGTGTTGACAAGGTACGAATGATATTACTTTGTTCTTTTACTATACCTCTCACGAGAGGATCTTTAAGAGCTTAACTCACATTAGTGTGTTATTCCCAGGATTATTCTTCCTGTTTTACAACTAAGGAAACTGCTTCCCATGGATATAAGTAACTTGTTCAAAGGCTGCAAAACCCAGTCTCTAATGGGGCAACAAAGCCACTCCTGATTCCAGGGCTTGACTGTTCCACCCTCAAGATTAGCACTTGAAGGAGGCATTCTGCAATGGCTCTCACCCAGAGAATGGTCATGTGGACCCCATTAAATTTAAGAATTTGTGGACATACATGAGGGATCCACTTTGTAGACTCCATATAGGAAGGGTTTGCTGAGCAAATGAAGTAATACAAACAGAGGACTTGTACATGGAAAGGTTGCCAAACATTTCATCTGCATTAGCTTATACCCAATATGCTGATTATAAATAAGCTATCGATTCACAAATTAGGATGCATATACTTAGAAACGTTTTTTTTTGGTGTTTGGTTTGAGTCCATGATAATTAGTATTTATGTGAAAGCAGTAAAACCATATTCATTTAAAAATATTTTTTCCCGTTTTGGTTTTTCATGGATTTAGACTAGGAAATTATATACGTGTGTAAGGAGCCTTGAGAAATGAAAGCACTAAGTAGCCTTTGCATATATAGCAAAAGTGCAATTTCAAAAAGAGGCTTCCGGGGAGAGATGGAGAAGAGTATTGTGGAATTTTGTAGGCAGCAAACCCACAGAACAGGAGAAGCCATTATTCACTGAGCCTTTTGAGTGTCCCTCCACTTCAGTTAGCTACTTTCTTCATAGACAGAATTCAGTGATGTTCCATCTGTGGTCCCCTTTGGGTTGCACCACGTAATGGAATCACCGGGAGCTCCCGGCACTCTCCTAGCAGACTTGTCAGGCTGGAACAAGCCTGGCTTGGCTTGCAATGAGGTTAGATGCACTTCTCTGCATGAACCTTTGGCAGCTCATTTTGTGTCATGGTTAAAGGTTGTGGCAACTTCATTTGCCATTAACAAAGAGTCAAAACATGCTTTCTACCATGAGGATGCAGAATCCAGGTAGAATGGCCTGCATAATCACACATGATGCTTCAGCTGTCTGGTGTTTTTTTTTTTTTTTTAAGATTTTATTTATTTGACAGAGATCACAAGTAGGCAGAGAGGCAGGCAGAGAGAGAGGTGGAAGTAGGCTCCCTGCTGAGCAGAGAGCCCGATGTGGGGCTCGATCCCAGGACCCTGGGATCATGACCCAAGCCGAAGGCAGAGGCTTTAACCCACTGAGCCACCCAGGCGCCCCCAGCTATCTGTTTTTATCACAACCCCATGCGTGGTCTTCCATCTCTTTGTGCTGAAGGAAAATAGAGCGATTATGGTCCCTGCATGAATATTCTATTATTTTAAAATGTAAATTTTCCTATTACTCTGTCAGCCATAAATACCTTCTTCACTAGCATGCTGTTTAGAATCACCATCATCTGGGGAGGGCCATTTTATATCCTCTGGTCACATGATCTAAGCAGCATTTTCATGACTTTGGGGAATAAAACAGGAAAGTGGGGGAAATTTTTTAAATAGAATAAGCTTAATGGCTTTTTCACTTATAGTTTCTTTAACTACTTTAATATACTATGAGGGGATATGTACTAACCTTTGATGGAAAAGGGGGCCTATTTTGTAACCAAAAGAAAGTGGAAAATATTTCTGGAACATTTTGACTTTCTTTCAAACCTCTTAAATAACTTTAAAAAACAGTATGGGATAATAAAATAAAAACTTGAAGGCTGCCAATGCAGATCTCACAATAATTTTTCTGCCAAAAACTAGAATTACTGCTATTCGTAGTAATAGTTCTGCCCCACTACCAAAAAGAAAATTTCTGGCTCAGTCAAAACAACATATCTACTACCTCCACCTAAAATTCTAGAATCAAGGAAAGCAATAAAATGATAAATTGTTAAATAAAAGCAAATTTGTATTTGGTATATCTGACTCCTAAAAGACACTGTTATCCTTAGAAGCAAGATAGGCTAGATGGGTACATACCATATGGTTATCGTTCATAAACTGGGGAATAATTTCCAGATTCCTTTTTGGATAAAACATACACTATTACTACTTTTTTGGTTATTATCCAGATATTTCAGCTACTCGTTTAAATGTGATGCTATTTGATTGTGTTTTAAAAAAACATTATGCTAAAGAATAGCATGGAGCTGAGTAGACAGAAACAAGGATATTGACACTAATAAACAATTTATATGTGAGAAAAGTTAATTTTGCTAACAGGCTAGAGAAAGGATGAGTGGTAGCAGAGAGTGGAAGAAATTGTCCAGACAAAGGATGAGGAGATCTCAGACTAGAGCTGTGGATATGGAGTTGAAATACTTCTCTCTTGGAAGGCGCCTGGGTGGCTCAGTTAAATAAGCGTCTGCCTTCAGGTCATGGTCCCAGGGTCCTGGGATCGAGCCTCACATCAGTCTTCCTGCTCAGCAGGGAGTTTTTGCTTCTCCCCTCCCTCTGCTGCTCCCCCTGCTTGTGCTCATTTCCTCTCTCCCTCCTGTCATATAAATAAATAAAATCTTTAAAATAAAGATTTATTTATTTTGGAGGAAAAAGAGAGCATGTGTGAGCTAGAGTTGGGGGGAGAATCTCGAGGAGACTCCCCGCTGAGCACAGAACCTGATGTGAGGCTTGGTCATACCACCCTGAGGTCATGACCTGAGAGTCAGACACTTAAAGGACTGAGCCACCCAGGCGCCCCAAGAGCTGAAATACTTCTAAGCAATGGCATCATCTATACACTGGCCTGAGGCTCTAATTCTCCTTCTATTATTGTTTCTATGGGAAATTATGTTGTGAGATATACAGGAAGGAGGGAACATCTCTGTCCTAGAAATAGCTCTCACCACTCTTTTGACATCTGGTCAATTCGAGGAGTTTAGGGAATACTTATCTGTTCAACTCTATAGAGGTGTTGTGCCTGTCCCCTTCTGGTACCGCATTCATGTGTGAAGGGCATTTGGAAGGCACTGTTTCATCACCCTGGAAGGGCCTATATTTCCCTGGTTCTCCCCTATATAGACTATAGCTTTGGGTGTCAAATGGTGAGCTGTCTGTCATCTGCCCCTCACCAGCATGGATAGTCAGGAAGAGGTATGGCCTATGAGCTTATGGGACAGGACTGATGGTCAGCACCAGTCCTGGAGCCAAAGTGACTCCCTTATAACCATCTTGTCTTAGAAGATCTTCCAGACCTTATATAAAAGCAGCCACTTTCTCAGCAAAGCCTCAGAGCAGTGTTTTCTGAAGTATGGCCCTTAGACTTCCCTTATCAGGAACAGAAGGCTTGCTAAATCTGTAGATGCCCAGCTTTTACCCCAGACCTTCAGGATCTGATCCTCTGGCAGTGGGCTTTTACAAGCTCACACAGGTAATTCTGCACATGAAAGTTTAAGAACCATCCTCTTAAACCTCCTCACCTTAACAGATTGTGATGAGTTTAAAAACTAGTACAGTGATGACAGCGTTACTGCTGTCAGAAGTCCACATGAGCAATTAGGTTTTGTGTTCTAGACTGTGTGAACCTTCCTTTTTTCTGATCACTGGCAAAAAGCAGGGGTTGCATATAATGGGAGTGGCTCAGTGCTCAGGTGGCCTGGAGAGTAGAATCACCACTGCTGTTTAGATAGGTGTTCCCACAGACTTGCTTGCTTATTTTGGCCGTAACCATGTTGGTGCTGTGGAGCGGAGTTGTGCATGTAACTACAGCCTGTGCCTTTCCATTTCTCACTCTAGAGGGATTTGCTATAATGGTGCAGGCCAGAAGAGAAACCAGAGAATAACTGTGAGGCCATCTTCAAGGAGAGTGGGTCAGGGAAGGGAGGGATGGGAAGGTCTGAGGTGCAGACTGGGGCAATGACGATCGGGGACAAAAGAAAAGAGATGGTAAGAGAATGGCATCAGCCCAGAGTCTGGATGATAAGATAGGAAATTTATACCCCCCCCCCAAAAAAGGCACTCTTGAGAAATAGAAACAATGATTACAATGATTTGAAAAACAGGAATTTATCTAGCATTATCTCTACTTTTCCTCCTCTTCCGTCTCCACTCATCACCACTAGCCCCAAACATAAAAGTCTAGTTCTGTTTTATGAAAGCAAATTTTCTCCATCCTGGTTTGTTCTCCATTTTTATACTAGATATTCCAGCGAGCTTTCTCAGTCACAAACACATATCCACGTGCGGTTAAGAGGTCAAATTACTAAAATGAACAAGGTGTAATTAGATAGGAATAGGATTCAAAAGTCTCAAAAGAGGAATGGCATACATTGGCCAATGAAAATAGATTATGGTCATATAAACACTTATCCATATTTTTGATTAAATGATTAGTTTCCAATTTTTCTTCTCACATATCAAAACAAAACAGAGGCACCTGGGTGGCTCCATTGGTTAAGCATCCAGCTCTGTCTCAGCTCAGGTCATGATCTCCCAGTCATGAGATCGAGCCTGACGTGGGCTCCATGCTCAGTGCAGAGCCAGCTTGGGACTACCCTCCCTCTCTCTTTGCCCCTGCCCACCTTGGAAGCATAATTTCTCTCTCTCTCTCTCTCAAATCAGTCAATCAATCTTTAAAAACAAAAGAAAAGAAAAACAAAAAGGCAAACCTATGGACCTCTCCACTTTAGGCTTTTTGTGGGTTTCACACACCTCATCTCATAGGATGCTTAGATGGTCCTGCAGGGAAGCAGGGAGAATATTCTTGTCCTAATTAGACAGACAGGAAACCTAATGGCTAGAGAAGTTAAGTGATCTGCTAGACATTTTATGATCAGCAAATGGTAGAAGGATTCCAGCCCATTTCTTCTGGCTCTGAGTCCAATGATCTTTTCTCCAATGTGCTGCCTTTTCTCTTGTCTTACTGTTCCAGGAGAAGATAGACATTCGTACTGCTTCTTGGTCACTGATTCTGTTATTACGAATTAGGTGCTGGAACATCCATCATGTATTGGTCTGTCTACTAGCACTTCACTGAGGAATTGTGGTCTAAATTGTGAAATCTAGATTCAGAAAATTCAAAAATCTAAGGATGAAAATGAGCAAAAATTGGGTTTCCCTTCCTTCCTTTTTTGTTTCTATAGGTGTTTCATGTATGGGGGCATACACCTTTTATTCTCCATCTCTTCAGCTTTGTGGAGAGTTTACCAAGCTCCCAGGCCTTGGGAAACACAGGCAAAGACTGGGCACACCCAGGTTTAGAGACCTTATTTCTCAGGTTATAAAAGCAGGTGAAGCATCACCTCCTCCACTTGCCGTCAGTGGGGGATTACAGGGGATTAGAATATTTAAAGACAGTTCTTGAGGTTTGTTTTTAGGAACTGTGGAGAGGAGGGTGTCCCGATTTGAGGGAGCAGGTTCGAATACAAATGGCTTGGAACCTGGCAGTCAAGCCAGTCAACTCTACTGACCTTCACTCCATCATAGGTTTCTGGTGGAGAGAAGGAAGGGAGAAGTGGGGGGATGGTTGGAAGAAGAAGCCTTGTTCTGCTGCCCTTGGTCAGTGTACCATGGAAAAGTGGGGGGTGTTTGTTGTGGCAACAATACCCTCTGAAAGCCAAACAAAACCTTGAATTCATGGCACATGGTCTGGGCTTGCTTATAAGACGTATTCAACTGATAGAGCAACCACCAGAAGCACATGGTTAGTGTTTCCCTCACTCCATGTTTGTGTTTGGTGGAATCATTTATTTACTGGGCAACTAAAAGGCCAAGACTTTATGGGGTCAATATGCACAGTTTAGCAAGACAGTTTAAACAAACAGGCCTGAAGAACTGTGTCTATCTAACAAGAACAAGTTCTATATAATAAAACTATTTTCATAACCTCACCACAAACCTATACTAATGCTACTTGTTAAGGTGAGCATAATGAATTTGTTGAAAGAGAAGTGGCATGTTGTTTTTTGTTGTAAAACAGAACAAAAACAAAACCATGAGATCAAGACCTAAGTTGAGATCAAGAGTCGGATGATGCTTAACCGACTGAGCCACCCAGGCACTCCAGAAATATTGCTGTATTAATGTGATATTTATGCTGGCAGTTGCATTTGAAATCCTAATCAAAGTTCAATTTTGTCCAGGCAATGTAATTAGCTTCTCAAATTTGGGGGCTTTATGTCATTTTAGTTGTGGTTAATGGAAGATTCATTCTGACTGTTGCTGGTTGTCTGGGAAGGGGACTATAAGGTCATAGATATGTGGAGCAGGGGCTTCTGGGTGGCTCAGTGGGTTAAAGACTCTGCCTTCGGCTCAGGTCATGATCTCAGGGTCCTGGGATTGAGCCCCGCATCAGGCTCTTTGCTCAGCAGGGAGCCTGCTTCCTCCTCTCTCTGTGTCTACTTGTGATCCCTGTCTGTCAAATAAATAAATAAAATCTTTAAAAAAAAAAAAAAAGAGGGGCACCTGGGTGGTTCAGTGGGTTGAGCCTCTGCCTTTGGCTCAGGTTGTGATCTGGGGGTCCTGGGATCGAGCTCCACATCAGGCTCTCTGCTTGGCGGGAGCCTGCTTCCCGCCCCTTCTGCCTGCGGCTTTGCCTACTTGTGATCTCTCGCTCTCTCTCTGTCAAAAAAATAAATAAATAAATCTTAAAAAAAAAAAAGAAAAAGAAATGTGGAGCAGGAAGGATGAATAGAGATCACCTGTGGTACCAATCCCCTATCCAACCAATTTGTTATAGGTGAGGAGATTAAAATTCAGAGAGATGGATTCCTTTATCCATGGTCACATAACATGTTAGTGAGTGAACCTAGACAGGAACTCAGGGTTCCAGCCCAAGGTCAGCTAGTTTCCCCCTCCAAGCACCAGCTTTGAACAGTGCCCACAGGCATCCTGGTGAATGCTGAGGAAGGTACTTCTTGCTCAATAGGGCCTGTTTCAACTTGCAATGCCCCTTCCTTGGGTCTCTGGATCTTTGCCAGTTGTAGGAGGCCCTAGGGCAAGAGGAAAGCAAGAAGTAAGATGAGAAAGGAGGGAAGGGGAATGGTGACAATAGAAAAGTGTCCTGTGTCTCTAAAGCAATGAGATAGACTTTTATGACCTACAGAGGCTCTCTGATGGCCATTTCAAAAGCAAGTGTCAGGAATGCTTTGGGCAACAGATGGCGTCACTTAAATATGCATTCAGCCTTTCACTGTGGTGCCTTTGAAAAACTCTTATTTCATTTCTGTTTGTATGCATCAGAGACATGAACTTGAGAGTGCTTAAGAATTGTGGCCTTTTATTTTTGGTATTATATATACATACTGCTTATGTCACCATGGCCAAGCTACGTGGCATTATATATAAAAGAAGAGCTCTATTTTGTCATTCTAGAAAATAATTGTTAGATAATAAAACACTTAACACAGAAGTTTCATAAAACCAAATTTCAGGTTTTTTATTTTCTTTCACCTTTGATGGATATCCCTGCAATTAGTGAGTTGCTTCTCCTGAGACCTTTAGGGGAACTCATAAATGTTGATAAAAACGTTTTGAGGTTCCATATATCTAAAAACTAACATAATTCCTCCCCAGCCACATGAAGTAGATATGTGATAATTAGTCTATTGCTAAAAGAGCAAATGAATGAATGAATGAATGGGAGAATGAGGGAATGCTCAGGAGTTAAAAGTGGCTGACTAAATTAACAGAGATTGGGTTGCTTTGGAAAAAAAAAAAAAGCATTTGGCAACATTAGCCTGATGTTATTTGGTAGACACAGTAAGGTACAGTATGCATTACTAACCTCATTAAGTTCCAAATAAAACTCTATACTTTACACCATTTCTACAAGAGGTTTTATTAGATTTCTTTAACTGGTGTCATATTTTTTGGCCAGGGCATTTTTAACCAGCTTCACATAAATAAAGTTCTATTTTGTCACCATGTCATAGTAAAATAAACTGCTTGTACTATGCATCCCTGCCAAAGCCAGAGCAGACGGGGAAAGGATATAAATGTGTCAGTATTCAGGGAGAGAAAACACATAAATGCACATGGCGACTCTCTTAACTCTAAGGCTCAGCATGATACTAATTCATTTGGGTGACATTTAGAAAGCTACTCCCAACATAAATAATATATATATGGTGGGGGGTATCTCTGACAGACACAAAGTTGAAAAAAAATGGCCTGAAAGAACGCACATCAGATTTTACAGGTGCTCAGAACATTAATGTACAGTGATGGATGACCTTTTTGCTGAAGGTTGACATAATGTTGAATGGAATGTTTTGTTTATATCTGGTACCAAGTTTATTGACCAGCACCAAAGGGTAAAAATGAGATGGGATTTGAACAGTCTCTACTTTTTTTTTTTTTTTTTTTTTTTTTTGGTGTGGAAACTGTTTTCTATGTCCCACTCCCTTACAGGCAAGTTCTTAAGTTGTTTCACAGAGATCACTCCACAAGATGGATTACTCTTTTTTAAAAAAAGAAAAAAAAAGAATCTTAAGCCTAAGTATTCATTACCAGAGGTGCAATTTTTGATGGGTAAATATGAAAAATTAAGCAGAAGAGGTTTTTTTTTTTACTACATTTATCATA